>ML821548.1:49208-85466 GCA_009831015.1 Picea engelmannii
TTCTTGTTTTATGACAAACAGTTCTCCCTTTTCCATCTATGTTTTCGTCTTATATCAGAGAGTTCATGATCGAAGGATTCGCATGGATTGTTGCAGTTATGTTATGATAAAGGATTTGTTGTGACATTATTGTATTCTCTGGTATTTTGTGTTTGAATGTAAGAGGATCTTTTGTTCGAATGCTTTCTCCTTCGGTCTGTCACAAACCTGATGTTTATGATAGACTTTCGCACTTTTCTCATGCAAGTCTTCCCCCTACTCACCTTTACTACAACTCACTGTTTGAAGTTTATCTAAGACCTCACTCACCCGTGCATGCCTGGCCTAGTTTCTGAGTTGAGACGACTATTCTGAGTTTGCTTCCATTTGATCACCCCTTTCAAACAAACCGTGACATTAAACTGATGGGTGTCAGGCTCTGCTCCTGCAAGCAATCCAGGAGTGACTTCTGACGCTAACACAAGGGTATATTTCTTGGACACACTTTGTGGCAGAGCTTTATGAATGCTTTGACACTGACACGAACCATTTGGGCCATTTGACAAAGTTGAAACAATCAGGAACAGTGGAATACTTTATAGCTGCCTTTGAGTGCCTGACTTTTCAGACAGAGGGCATGTTTGATTCCTTTTTTTGAGAATGTTTTATCAGTGGCCTCAAGGATGAGCTTCGGGCCCAAGTCCTCATGGCTCGGCCTTAGATTTGGGTGGAGGCTTCTAAAAGAGCTAAATAAGCACTACAGGTTGTATCTTCTCAAAACCAGAAACCCTCCTTTACCCCTTTCCCTAAACCAGTAAATCCCACTACTCCCTTCGCTCCACTAAAGATCCAAAAATTGACCAGGGCTGAAATGGATGAATGCCAACTCAAAGGCCTTTGTTATAATTGCGATGACAAATATTTTTCGGGCCACAAGTGTAAGGAACAAAAGTTGTTTATGGCCATCTCCGAGGATATTTTGGAAGAGGATATTGAATCTCCCCTTGTGTCTGAGTCACCTGAAACCCCCGACATAACCCCTCCCTCAAACCCTCTCAAAGTAGAATCGATCATTTCCCTCAATGCTCTCACTGGCTTCTCCACTCCCTAAACCCTCAAGCTAATCAGTTACACCAAGCATCGAAAGGTCATCATTCAGGTTGATAGTGGAAGCACCCATAATTTTATTCATCGCCTTATTTCCCAAGAAACTCATTGCTACATCCATGCCATCAATAATTTCCAAATCATGATTGCCAATGGTGGCTCCATGAAATGTGGAGGGCATTGTGAAAATGTGCATCTCCAAATTGGTGACTACCACCTGAAATCTCATATGTTTGCTATAGACATGGGTGGGTGTGACATTGTGTTGGGTGCAGACTGGCTAAGGACTTTGGGTCCCATTCTTATGGATTTTAAGGAATTAACCATGCAATTTGACTAGGAAGGCCACCAATATAAGTTACAAGGCATCACCACCGGGTCACCTGAGATCATTAGTTCCCATCGCATGGAAAATCTGCTCAAAAAGGGTCATTTTGGTGTTATTTCTCAACTCCATGACTTCCAAGCAACATAAACACCCTTGGTGCCACAAGACCTCCAAGCCATCCTTTCTAAACATCAAGTGGTCTTTTCCACTCCCCAGCGACTCCCTCCTTCACGTGGTGTTCATGATCATTCCATTCCCCTTGTACCCGAAAGCCTTCCTCCCAATATCCATCCATATCGTCACTCCTTTTCCCAAAAAAATGAAATTGAGAAAACGGTCCAAGAACTCCTTAATGCAGGCGTTATCCACCCTAGTACGAGCCCCTACTCTTCTCCTATGGTCATGGTCCTGAAGAGAGAAGGTTCTTGGCGAATGTGTCCTGACTTCTATGCCCTCAACAAACTTTCCATTAAAGACAAATTTCCCATTCCTGCCATTGATGACCTCCTGGATGAATTGAGTGGTGCCCAATTCTTTACTAAACTTGATCTTCGTTCAGGCTACCACCAGATATGTATGAAATAGGAAGACATTCCCAAGACTGCCTTTAGAAATCATGAGGGTTGCTATGAGTTTTTGGTGATGCCCTTCGACTTGTGTAATGCCCCCTCCACCTTTCAAAGACTCATGAATCAAGTCTTCCATCCTTTTCTCCGTCATTTTGTCTTAGTTTTCTTTTTTGATATCCTCATCTATAGCAATACCTGTACATAACATCTTTCTCATGTGGATTGAGTTCTCCATATACTCTCTCAGCACCAACTTTTCCTAAAACAGTCTAAATGTGCTTTTGGCACCTCAGAAGTAGAGTACTTGGGTCATCTGGTTGGCAAGGATGGAGTCAGGGTGGATCCTAAAAAGATTTAAGCTATGCAAGACTGGCCTCACCCAAAGACTCTGAAAATCTTGTGTGGATTTCTGGGCTTAACAAGATATTATCGCAAGTTTGTTAAGAATTATGGAAAGATTGCAACACCTCTCACTGCTCTCCTAAAAAAGAACTCTTTCACTTGGATTCTAGCTGTTGCTCAAGCTTTTCAAACCTTGAAGATGGCCATGTGCACCACTCCAGTCTTGGCCCTTCCTGATTTCACAAAGACCTTTGTCTTGGAATGTGATGCTTCAGGGACAAGAATTGGTGCTGTCCTTATGCAAGAGGGTCGACCTTTGGCCTTTACCAGCAATCAACTATCTGAAAGAAATATGGGCAAATCTATCTATGAAAAGGAAATGTTGGATATCCTGCATGTTGTTGATTTGTGGTGCCCTTATCTATTTGGGCAATGATTCCAAATTAAGACAGACCATCAAAGCCTCAAGTATTTTTTGGAACAACACATTTCCTCCCCGAAGAAACAAAAATGGGTAACTAATCTATTTGGCTATGATTATGAGATCATTTACAAGAAAGGCAAAAAAAATGTGGTTGCAGATGCACTTTCCCGCAAATATGAAGATGAAGGATCCCTTTTTTCTCTTTCCTTCACTGTATCAGATTGGCTCCAAGCTGTTCGCCGGGAATGGCTACAAGATCCCAAAAGTTCGTAGTTGATCCAACAATTGTAGTCCAGTGCTCCAGATCCCCTAGGGTACTCTTGGATCGATGATGAGCTTCGATACAAAATTAATTTGTATTTAAGTAAACAATCAAAGCTTAAATCCATGGTACTTTCTGAGCTTCATGCTACACCAACAGTGGGGCACTCCGGGTTCACCAAAACCTATGACAGGGTCAAACGTTCTTTTTTCTGGGATGGTATGAAATAGGACATTCATAATTTTGTGGCTGAATGTGATGTGTGTCAATGCAACAAGGGAGAAATAGTCAAATCTCTAGGCACACTACAACCGCTCCCAATTCCACCTTCTATTTGGAAGGACATCTCTATGGATTTTATTACAGGCTTACCCAAATCGAGAAATAAGTCAGTCATCATGGTGGTTGTTGATCGCCTTTCCAAGTATGCTCATTTCTGTGCTCTTCAACACCCATTTACAACATCCATGATGGCTCAAATTTTCATGGATCAGGTCTTCAAGCTCCATGGCATGCCACACTCTATTGTTTCTGATCGCGACCCCACTTTCACAAGAAATTTTTGGCAAGAACTGTTCAAGCTAAAAGGCACCCAATTGCATCTTAGTACAGCTTATCATCCCCATATTGATGGTCAAACAAAAGTTGTCAACAAGTGTTTGGAAACATATTTGAGGTGTTTTGCCTCAGAAAAGAAAAATCAGTGGGCTCAATGGTTACCCCTAGCTGAATGGTGGTACAACACTTCATACCATACAAATACACGCATGACTCCTTTTGAAGCAGTATATGGACATAAGCCACCTTTAGTTCTCTCATACTTACCGGGTGTCTCGAAGGTCTAGGCGGTTGACCAAACACTTACAGTTCGAGAGGCTATTCTTCGTACCCTCAAGGAGAATTTGGTCATGGTACATAATCACATGAAGAAACAAGCAGATCAAGGTCGCTCTGAACGTCAATTTGAAGAAGGGGATCAGGTGTTTCTTCGCCTGCAACCTTACAAGTAGATTTCCCTCAAGGTCGAGCATTGTCAGAAGCTATCAGCCAAATTTTATGGTCCTTATACAGTTCTCAAGCATGTGGGACAGGTGGCCTATCAATTATCTTTTCCCAATCATTCGAAGCTAAATCCTATTTTTCATGTTTCCTGCTTAAAGAAGGTGATCAGAACTAAGTGCCAAATTCAAACCAACCTTCCCGAGTTAGCCGAAGAAGGATCCATTTGGATACAACCACAAGCAATTTTGGACTAGCGTGAGCGTCACTTGCGTCAGAGAACCATCAAGGAAGTGTTAATCTAGTGGAAAGATACAACTCCAGCAGATGCCACTTGAGAACCAACTACCATTCTGCAGCAATTTCCACATCTTTAGCCTTGAGGACAAGGCTTCTTTTAAGGGGGAGGACATGTTAGGGTCCTAACCCGCACATAGGTAGAACAATATATTCGGATGTAATAAAGGTCAATATTAATAAGGACTTGCAATAAAATAGAACAAGTCGAAAGTAAGAAGACCTAATAGAAGCTTCCACTTCTAGAAGGATCTTCCTCTAGATGCTTCTTTTGATAGACATATTTAGTATAAATAGGAGTCGAGGGTATGAGAACCCTAGCTTGGAGATTATTGTAATAGAGATCTGATCGACTGGAGGTTTCCCCCTCGAAGAGACCCATGAACATTGCTCTCAGAATCAAAGTGCTATTTCTGTTGTTATTCTCATATCATTTCAGTGTTATTGTGGTGATTATTCTGGTTATATTGCTGTTATTCTGCCATTTGTAGCATTTTATTTCTGTTCTGCATACTTTTTATATTTGGTATATTATAGATACACATTCTTTCAAAACCAAATCTCATGCCTTTTGTCAACAACTCTTCTGTTGGCACATTTCCATACTTTATTTCTTGCAATTTTTATACCCCATAATAAATCATAGATTTAATATAAAGGATTGTTTTTGTTCCAATAATTATAAAATGAGAGAAGTAGAACAAAATAGATACTTACAAGTTCCACAATTAATTTTTTATGAGCCAACATATACTCACAACATATACTTAACCCAATGTCAATCAATTCTTCCGATGACTCTTCTTTGTATGTTAGCACATGTTTGAAGACATTCAAGGATGGCTGCTGTAAAACAACTTAAAATATACAAAAATGAAATCGTAAGTTGTTATAAGGAAAGAACAATTACTCACAAACTTTTCTACGAACCCTTTTCTTCCTTGTCATCCTATTTTATGTTTTGAATGGGTTCCATTTCATTTTCTTTTTTGCAAGAAAATACTTGAAAATTAATATTTAATGCTAAATTATTTATTTGTATGTACTTAATAGAAAAATTCAATGATTTCATACATTTGAAGTACGTTGTTGTTGAGATGGCTCCTCCTGCAATGCAATTATGTCGATTTCTTTGACCATCTCCTTGTACAATTTTTTGGACATTCCTACTGACATATTTTGGATATCGGCTCGTTGATCCTTTGGGATTTTCATAATCTTCCTGAAAAAAGTAACTTGACAATAAACTAATTTTATATTGATATATGAAAACTAAATATAACAAAATTGATATTAATAAATGAATGCTTTGTAGTAATATATACATATTCTAGAAAATCATTTTTAGGAATATTGATTTTTGAATGATTCTTTTTTGTTATTGTATGTTTTTTCTATTGCAAGTCTGACATGTCTCATTGACCATTGCTATGGAAACGCTTCCTGTAGTTTAGATATAACCTGGTTCTTGGAATCATTGGATTGATTTTTGTATTGTAAGTGGAAAATACGTCTATATGTTCGTTCCTCTATATCCCTCATATTTTGGTAAAAGTTTCCCTCCCTTTCATTAACCTCCAACACCACTCCATATGAGTTGAGGACCAATTCATCATCATTTACATTTTCTATAATTTTTATTTTCTTATGATGACATTCTGTTCCTTCGTTGTTGATCCATGTTGAACATTAAACATGTGTGAATTAATATATTGTTTCAAACATGTCATTTAATATTATTAAGTATATTATTAATGAAAATTAAAAAAAGAACTCATATTGAATAATATTTTTTCATCACTTGATTCATCATTTTGCAATTCTTCCATTAAGATTTTACGCTCTTCTACACTTGGATCACAAATAATCTTATCGAGCTTCCTCATTTTGTGGCTCTACATGACACACACTAACCAATACATATTCGTTAAACATACATATAGTTCAAACATATTAAATTTGTATAGAATTTTCAAAAAACTTGTCTTTTTTGTTTTTCTGGATGTGCTATCATTGTGTCGATCGTAATTTTTGTTACTTGAACTATTCTCACACATTTTGTTTTTACCAATATACAACCTATACCATTCAATACAAAAGATACGTATATTGTTTAATTCTAAGTTTGTGAGACTTGAAATTTGAGTCATCAAGACAAAGATGAAGTATATCTATATATCTATATATATATATATATAGATATAGATATATTGTAAATAAAAGAATGTATTACCTTAGAATTCCATCACAACAATACACATGTATGTATAAGAACAAAAAACCTGCCACATGTTCTGCCAAACAGATGGAAATTAGAACAAGTGGCCAATAGTCTTAATGTCTAGAAAGTCTGAATGTTCCATGCATCCATGAACAAAATGATACCACCTATAATGGTTTTGACAATGGAATCAATAATAACATAAATAAGAAACATAATAGAATTAGACAATGGATGAACCCAAATTTTCTTTGCCTCCATGAGTTTTCCAGGTGGCAGCGAAGACGAACAGTTAGGCACATGTCGGGCATATTATTTTTTCTGGCATTACTGAGAGAGAATAAAACAACAAGTCCAAGTAGCTACTGAGAATGGTGTGCTGGTGAAGCTACTATTCCATTTCTCATCACATATCAAAGATGAGTTCTAAGTGATCCAGTGAGAGGTGGTAGGTATAATTCGGTTCCAGTTCCAGAGTAGCGGTAAGGGGAGGTTGACCTTCAGGAGGGAAAATATCCTCATGGCGCCCCTCTAGAGGGACTTCCTCTTCAATTATGCTTCTATCCAAATCCAAAGCAGCATCAACTAGAGGGGCGAACCGACCAGGAATGGTGGAAGGGTCTTGGGGGTCATGGATAGTATACAGGAGGGAATCCAATGGAATTCTAATCGAGACTTCAAGTATTTATTCTTCAAAAATAGCCATGGGAGGATATTCCACCATTATATTTTGTGCCAAGGAGGGAGGCGACACTACAGAGGGATTGTAGAGGCGAACCAAATAAGTCTGGGGTGATGGGGAAGAGAGGCTTAGCCTTCATCGCTGGGTGACAATGGTATAGTAAGAAATCCCTCTCTTGGGCTTGCCTCTTTCCCGGGGTATGACTGGGTGGTTAAACATGATGCCGAGTAGGAGTAAATCATGGGAACAAGGGAGGAGGAAGGTTGGACGAGCCCGAGCGACTGTAGCCAGATACTGATTGAAAAAAAATGACAAAAAACATTGCTTACCTGCTATAAATGGTGAGGTGCCAGAGGGGTTGAGTGGATAGGGCTCGTGTGACTCATACCCATCCCGACCTGCCATCACTATTGTGTGGAAAACACCATTAAACCAAAGGCTGTGTGCCGTCACACCAACTCCCATGAACAATGAATTCCGCTTATCCTGCGAGGTACTGAGGAGAGGGTGGTGGCGTGAGCTTTAACTTCCTACTATGTATGTTGTTCACCTGTGACCCCATTCATAGCATTAATTTTATATATTACTATTTTATAAAACAATTTATAATTTTCTGATAAATGACATCCTTAATAATTTTAAATAAATTGAATTAAATTTATTATTCAATTTTATTATTTTATTTGTATTAGTATATTAATGGATTGTTTAATTACTAAATATATAATTATAATGAAGTGTGATGTTTTTCATAACGATCCAAGTACTATACGATTTTATTTAAATTTGGTTTTTGTGATAATTTGTTGTTTAACTAAAGTTTTTGTTATTTTACATACTTTTTATCATTGCTTTTGGAATTATTTAAATTATGCCCCCAATGTTGACTAAAACCACAATTAATGAAGTAATTTAAAAATTTGATAGCAATCAACTTACAAAATAATGACAAAAATAACAATAGGAAGATTTGCATCCATAAATTTTTTGGGCCAATAGAATGCTTATCATTGGAGATCATAACTTTTTATAATAACAATTTTTAGTGTAGAAGAGTCTATTAAAAAAGAGTAAACAATACAATGAAAAATAACATTTACTCATTTGTAATTTGTTTTTTGAAAAATGAATTAGTTAGAATGAATATGTATGAACTATTTATGCAATAGAAAAATGTTTATGACAATTTTACATTTAAAGTTTCAACCATATTGAACTTTGTAATTTATGAACATATCTTTGCATTTTTTATTTAAATTAAGTCTTTATGTTTCATATATGAAATTTTGATATAAGTTCACCAATAAATAATCTATAATATAGATCATTTAATAAAAATAAACATCATGATGATAACCATCTAACAAACATAAACAACATCTAAAATACACATTTAAATTCGCTAATATCATATAATTATATATACCTCTAGCACATATAAAAATCATTAATTAACTAGCACACAAATCTAATAATCTAACATGGCATCATCATTGTGATCACATCTAACAAAACACAAGCATTGTCTAACATCATCATGACACACATCTAACAAACATTATTTAACATACACATCTATCAAGCACATTTAACAAACATATCTAATATGACCTAACAATGTGTACATCAACATCAACATCAACATATACATTAATTAAGTACATCATCATGATCAACAGGAAAAATGCACATCTAATGAACACTGTTATAACCGTTATAGCATGATTTGCCTCACCCTATGCAATCTTACACCGAACACCTTTTTCCATTTCCCCATGCAGACTTATCATCCCTCTTTGTAAAATCCAAAGCTAAAAATATATATTTTTCCACATGTATGCATCTTGCCTACTATACAACATGCATATATGCAGGCTGCTCCACTACAGTCCGTGTACATTGGGATTTGTGCCAAAAAATGAAAATTAAATGTCGGGTTTCCATGTCACGACAAAAGATATGTGATCCTTGGCCTTCCATATACTGGAAATGTTCCGACTCGACCCTTCAGTTCCATTTGGAGGCTATAAATGGGCCAATTCCGATCTATGGAAAAGAGGAGAAAATAATTCAACTTTGAGAGCAAAGTTACTCTGGAGAAATTATTTACTTCATTTTGAGTCTGCATCCCTTTGTCCTTTAAGTCTGAACACAATGTTCAACCCCCAAGATCTTCCCTTATTGATTGAGAACCTCATTGTCTCTCTTTTATGAGCTTGCCTTTGGTGGAGGATTGAAGTGGTGGAGGCCCAACTAGAAGGAACTTAGTTTCTTGGTTCTGAACCGTGCCGACACGAAAGTCTGTAATATTTTCACTTATGCTGATCATTTATTAATAGGAATACTCCTTTCCCGTCCAATTGATATCTTGCAAATATATGAGTTTTATCCATGGACGTATTTGTTATGTATATTAATGGAGTATACTATCTAATGTGCTAACCTTTTATATTATCACCATATGCTTTCTTTTCTTGTTTGTTGAGAACTAGTTGCAGGTATAAAGATTTGGGTCAAGGTGCTCAATAATGGACTTCATCGAACATCTGGACGAGTTAGGCCTCTTTCTTATCTCGCTTGCATATTGGTTTATATAGCATGTTTTTGGGATAGAGTTGATTTCTGCAGTCATTTCCGTCTTTTGTGGTTTACCCTAGCCATAAAGAGTTTTTCCCTCATAACATAATTGACAACCATACCGGGGATTGATCTTCTTTCTAAGGGTTTGGAGTACTTTTTCTCCTTACATTTCTCTCGTTCCTTTTTGTTTCTTGTTGTATCATTGCTTGACAACTTCAATTCACTCTGGGTCTGAGTTTTTCAGTTTTCTCCCTTGCCTAGCCTTGTTTTTGAAACATATACGTGACTTTTGGTTTGACATTCACATATATACGTGGGTTGTTCCTCTGCAAGCTGCGTACATATGCTCTGTTTTCCTAAACAGTTACGCACATCAGTTTTCCTTGCTTGTTTGCTTGGTCTGGTGATTTCTAGGTGGGATTTGATGTTTGCTGAGCCTTCTTGGGTCTCTGTAGTGACTGTTAAGTGCTTGTGGGATGAGATGAAACCTATCTTTGGTTGAATTTCTGGGCATAATATTTCTCATCACCTTTTCATTTTGATTGCCCTTGTACATTGGGCTGGGTGTTCTACTCCTTGGTAGTCTTCTTGAGTTATCTCTTTCTATACACAGTAGAATTTATATATCAAGTTTCTCATTAGTCCATGCATTTTCCTTCTTGTTATATTGAAAATACAAAAAAAATAGGCATTTTTCATTCCTTGGAATTTTTTTCTTTTGAGTCCTTGTCATTAGCTTAGTGCATTTAGTGAAAGATTGCATTTTTACTTCAGAATTGCAGAGTTGAAATTGAAAATTTCATTTGTTATTAGAAGCATATCATTCATTGAAAGTTAAAGTTAGGACTTTGCATTATATTCATATTTACTTTTCTTGCAGAGTCATAACATCATGAGTTTCACTACCATACCTTTTTGAGTAATCACGACCACTAAAATTAATACTATAATTTAAAATTGATTAGTCATGATTTTATTTTCTAGGGTGCACAAACTAGCTTAGGATTTAGTGCCTTGGAATAGGATTTTTCTGAGTAAACTTATCGAAGGCAATTAAATAAACATACGTGTCTGAGAAAAGAAGTGGATAAATCCAGTGTATAATTGGTAATATCAGGAGGCTCCACTCACATCAGAGTTAATCATGAGGTCATGCGAGGTTGGTTGAAGGGATATCCCTCCGATACCTTCTTAGCGTCAGATATATTTCTGGGGATCTATTCATATCTGGGGATATTTCTAGTGCCTTTACCTCCGTGAGAGGCGATACTTTCAAGGTTTCAGGATTTTCTACCCTGCCTATACGGTGGACCTGACTTATGAATGCTCGCCTGAGCATCAGTTATACACTGGTTGCTTAGTTGCTTGACTTAGGTGCCACATAGGTTAATTGCAGGGGTTATTCTACAGGTATCCTAGGTCAAATAAGGGTCAGACAATACACAACCTTTATGGAGGATTACCTCTTCGGGGGTATCTGACCGACTGGTTGTTAAGCCCATGAGGGCCCTTATAATTGATTCTGATACCTATGATCTTTAGCAGGGAGTCTCAAGCCCCTCTTGGGCAAGACATACCTTCTTTAGGGAGGGAGGACACTCTACCACTTTACCTCATTTGTATGCATATTGTCCATTTGAATTTTAGTGTGCTCTTTGATTACTAGTTGGCCTTAGGATATATTTTTGTCTTTAGAGTCTTAAGTCATCATGGAGTCGGACCAACGTCCTCGCCGGTCCGGTCGCTTGTTATAGTTACCACCATATTTCGAGTCTTTTCCTTCCAAAAGGTGTAGAGTTATTAGGCGTGGTACACACACATCCACTGTTCAGACTTGTGATTCTGTAAGGATGAGTACTGAACCTAGTATTCAGAATACTGGGATCCCTTCAAGTCCCACACCCACTATAGTTAATGGCACCCCTTCAAATCCTACAACCATAATGGTTGTAGTACCAAAGGAACCTATCATTACTATGGCTCGACCTATAGTAAATGCTAAATATCTTGCCTCAAACCATTTTGGGTCTCTTGGTCACTCACCGGGCTATAATGTTCAGTCCATCCCTATGGCTTATAGTCCTTTTTCCTATGGTATGCCGAACTTTACTTTGCATTTTTTGAATGCCATCCCAGTTGTTGGCCCTAATGATAGCATTGGGCTTGGGGGCACTACACCTCCTTACATTCCATTTTAGTTTGGTGGTTCTAAAATCCCTCAAATGACTTCTAATATAGGAGGTATTCCTTCTTTTAACCTTGGGTCTAATCCTATTACTTCTGGGTGGAACAATCAACTTGGCGGACAAGATTCGGCTCAAGTTCTATCCTATACCCCTACCTCATCAGTTCCGATTCCGACCAATACGTTTGGCATTACAAATCCAACTCTATCCTTTGTATTCCCACTCGGGAGAGGTCATTTTTACGCTTTGGGAACCCCCAAACTATTTCCAATCTAGATGGGGGCAATTTTTATAAACCCCAATAGAACATTCCTGCTGGAATGATGCCCAACCAACCTTTTATGAATCATCCCAGAGGAGGGCCTTATAATACCGGACAAGGCTATGGTGCTTACCTAAACCCTGGATGGCCTGCATTTCCTCAAGCACAATCTTTCCTAGGAGCTTGGGGCCAGATGCCGCAACCTTATCTCCCGTTTATATTCATGCTTAATCTACCATACTTGTCTAAGTTAATGAGTGGCCTGTGAGTCATGATCCTACATGGAACCCCATCCCCACCAAGCTTCCTTCAGACATCCTGAAGTTTGAAGGTAAGAATGGAGAGGATCCCGGTGATCACATCACTACCTTTCATCTTTGGTGCTCATCAAATTCCCTTAATGACGATTCTATTCGCTTAAGATTATTTCAACGCATCCTCATCGAAGTTGCTATGAAATGGTGTATTGATGTTGGTATATTATTTCAACGCAGCCTCATCGGTGTTGGTATTTCTTAACCACTTCCAATTTCCCATCCATTACGATGTTGGCCTAGAAATTCTGTCGACTTTACGCCAGGACACCGCCACTCATATCTCGGATCATATCCAGGAGTGTGGTAGATAGAAGAGGTTGATTAAGAATCCTATACCCCTGAACTTTCTTTTAGAATGGTTCCTTAAGTCTTCGTACCCTCCTATCTCGAAGGATGTTGCAACAACTGGGGTTATCATTGAGGAAGAAGCGATCTTTAAAGCCCAATAGTTAGATCTCATATATTCTCAGTCTAGGATGTTATATCACATTCTTCCAAACACACCGTGGTCAACTTATGACCCTAGAGAAAAGCCTGGACCTCATGCCGATGACATTGTAGGTACCGCCAATGTAAATTCCGCAAACTCAGTGACAAGCCATTTGAAAGAGTTGTCTTTAAACCAGTCTGTAGGAGGGCCAACTTTGTTTGTGTTTTCCAACCCCACTCAGTTGACAGATGTACACTCTGTGCAATCATCGGCCAACCCAAATGGTAACCAACAACCAGGTGGGAATAAGAAGAAAGGACATAATAATGGTAAGGGTGGGAAAAATGGTAATAAACCCAAGGACAATGGTAATAATGAGAAGACAAATAATAATGTTGGAGAGGGAAAATGAGAAAGACGTAAGGTGAAATTTCCTTGTAAGGTTTTTACATACGATCACCTTACCCATTTGTGCCCAAAACTTGCAGAATATGCGAGGCTATTATCTCTACCACCCGCCGTGCTGACGAATCCATTTCCACATAACCAACACATGGCCTCGAGCTCCTCAAACGTCAGAAATGTGGATGGTGGGAGTCAAAACCCGCTTTTGCAAGATGGAGACCATTTGTGTATCAATATGGTCAATGCGAAAATTAATGTAGCCACTCGATCTCGAGATTATAGCTCTTCACAAGCTATTCCTATTCTAGAATGTCCTCCTCCTCCTCTGGAGACGAATTTATAGATTGAAAAACTAGAGCCACTGCCTCGTATTCTGAAATGATTACTCAAGCGCTCTACCCACAATCCAAATTCTAGAGCCACCCAGAAATACTCTATTGTTGAGGACCTGGGTCAAACCCCTTGTGTGATGTTGGCTTTGGAGGTACTCCAGACGTGTCCTTCACAGAGGAATGCCTTACTATCTTCTTTAGGAGCTCTAGAACCCATTGGCTCACAAGTTATCAAGTTTGACATCATGGATTTGAAGCCTCGTTTGCCTTACCACGTGGCTTTCCAAATCCACATGGAGTACTCAAAGTATACCATCAAACGTGTGGTTGTTGATGAAGTCGCTGCTACATGTGTGATGCCCCTGATCTGTTGGAAGGCTCTCAGTTCTCTTACTCTTTCCAAGTCATTGAACATGCTGACTTCTTTTGACGGTCATTCCTTCCGCCTTCATGGTATTCTTCTTGCCTTTCCAGTCTAGTTAGGTGGGAAGACGATAGAGGTGGAGGTATAGGTAGTTGATGCGCCTCTTGATTATAAGTTGTTACTAGGACGCAATTGGACCTATTCTATGGTTGTATTCATATCGTTCATCTTCTGTACTCTTTGTTTTCCTCATGAAGGGAAGATCGTGACAATCGACCAATTATCCTTTGCATACTCTAGTCCTAATGCATCTATTGGACCGTCGATCCCTGTGATTGACAATTCTCAGCCGACAACTGAGAATATCAGTGTCAGAATGTATTCTTCCCTTATGGGCACTTTCGACTTCATGGCATTGAGTCATCATATTTACGCCATTTCTAGTAGGCTCGTCTCGACATGGAGGTTCATTCCTTTCTTCACTTCCTATTTTGGTGATACGTGGACCCTACCTTCCTTGATTACGTCTTGTGAGGGTCAATCACATACTGGAATTATATCACCAACCTCTGTTAGTCATGTTGGAGATAGGTCAACAACATCTGCTAGTCATGTTGAATACCAGCAACCAACCGCTGCAAGTCATGCTGGGGGCACAGGTCTAGTCATCGCTAGTCACACTGAACATAAATCACCAACCTCTGCTAGTCATTTTGGGGATTCATCACCAACCTTTGCCAGTCATGTTGGGTATTTTCTACTAGCCTCTGCAAGTTATGATGGGAGCATGTCACCAACCACTGCAAGTCACGTTGGGGGCATTCATACGATTGATAAGCCTAGACATGTAAGACGTAAGCCCAAGTTCCTTTGTAGGCTTTGCAAAGGAGATTAACTTACTCATTTGTACCTTGTTACTGCTGTGGTACAATAAGCGTGGTCCTTTCTTGGGGGCCCTTCAAGTTCTGAGTCATCTTTGGCTTCCCAATCTTTTTTGGTTGATAAAATAGTCACGACGATGCAATATTTGACTGACACCCCTCTTCCTTTAGGAGATGATGCATCCCTTGACCTTGTTGTCTCACAACCTGTTCAACTAGCAGTCATGTCGATGCAATCTCCGACCAAAATCGCTCCTATTTTTTGGGGTGATGCATCTCTTGACCTTGTTGTCTTGCATCCTATTCAACCAAGTATTGAAGAAGTGGTCATGCTGATGAAATCTTCGGCCGATCCCACTCTTCTCTCAGAGAGTGACAAGCCTAAGGAAGTGACATTGCTGATGCAATATTCAGTCAATCCCACTCTTCTTTTGGAGAGTGATGTGTCCTTCGACCATTGCCTTAGCATTTCTAGTTCTGTACCTTCTTCACTAGGGAGCATTCCACTCTCTTCGAGTATGCTCCCTCCAAGTCCTAGGGTGGTTTCCTTTGATTGGAATGATCTTGTAGAGCTTCGACTTACTTCTTCTACACCCTTCCAGATAAGGGGCATTCTTCGATATATTGTAGATAAGGTAACCTCTGCAAGTATTTTATCCTCCTCGACTTGAAAAGCTTTGAGTTTTCCCAAGCTTGTGTCAGCTCTTCATAAGTTTCTGACCTTTCACAGAAGTCATGCATGGGAGTCTTGGCCTCCCCCATTATATTCTAGTTAGAAAAACATCAACGAGTTTGAGTTAAGCTCTTTTCCGTCTTGGTCAAAAAATGAAAATATTGCCGAGTGATTTGTCCCTTTCACACTTGTTAAGTTGGACTTGAAAGGTCGACAGTCTTAGTTTAGCTCTTTTTAGAATCATTTTTAAAAAGCGAAAAGATTTCCGAGTGAATTTGTCCCTTTCACACTCGTTAAATTGGACTTGAAAGGTCATGAGTCTTAGTTAATCTCTTTTCCGACTCGTTATCAAAAAGTGAAAAGATTGCTGAGTGAACTTGTATTTTTCACACTCGTAAATTGGATTTGAAAAGATGTCTATTTGGCACAATTTTATCCCTTTTTCACACCAAGTCGACTAAAATTCATAAAAAGGGACATTTTTTGGCGTTAAGTTGTGATTTCATCTCATGCCCTTGCTTGCAGTATTGAGTCAATAGCCGTTTCTCTCTTTGCGTTATAAACCGTTTGCCTCAATAGTTTTTGCATCCTCAACCAAGAAGAGCCTTGTTTATATCCTTCACAATTTGACATCCTATACATAGGAGGGAACATTCCCCCGAGTTTCCATCTCCCACATGCATATCCTTGCATTGAGCATAGGTAGGTTCCACTGGTGGAACTAGTTTTTCTTACTTGTGACACTCGTTTCCTCCTCTGTATCATAACATTCATTTGTCTATGAAAAAACAAAAAAAGACGGGCGAGAAGGGAGTATTATCTTGTATTGGTAGGATTCGTTTCGCCTTTGAACAAATCACAAAGTTATTAAGTCTATTTGTCATCATAATTTTGGGATTAGCATGGCCTTAGGAAGCTGAGCTCATTACAGAGTCTTCTCTACCGACTGGTTACTCTTCCAGTCCCTATAGAGAGTTTTATTGATGCCTCCTGCATCTCATGGTTTCATCATCGAGTCTATGCTGTCGGAGTCCTCCATATGTCTCATGCTCTTGTTCAAAGGAAGTCTATCAACCTATGTCGACCACTTCTCAGAAATCTTGACCTTGCATGTCGGTCATACCCTCAGTTTGTCTCAGAGTCACATGATACTGTAGTCCTATCATGCACCCTGGTCCTACTTGCTTCATCGGTTGGTAAGCTTGAACCCAAAAATCACCATTTCATCATTGGTCATTGACTGGGTAGTTAACCTTGTGTTCGACGACAATAAATCTATTCACACATTGGGATTCAGGCATTTTCTTGGATTCCATTAGCCTTATTGGTGGTTTCCTTGCCTTTGTCAACATTTTTCATCACTGGCTGCTATTCAGAGGGTATTTTTCATGTACCACTTGCACTTGGCACACACAAAAGACTCACAGGGTCATTGGTTCATGAACATGATCTTCGTCTAATTTCCACAAATCATGAAGCTCCTGCATTGTACCTCATGCTGACTGATGAGAGATGCCTTAATTCTCTCCTTTTAGTGGGTCTCCTTCCATCGACTTCAACTCATTTATTCTGGAAATGGGACCTAGAGTCTTATGAGTACCTTGAGGCTAGCAGTCATTAGTGGTAGACTCTCTCACCATCGACAGTTGGGAATACATCAATGTATCCTGATAGATGGATTCTTCAGGTGTTCTACACCGACTCCTTTATTCACACTTGTAAGAATGTACTCGGTGCCTTAATACCTACTTTCATTAGTGGTAGTTTGTCTCATGTTTGTTAATGATATACATCAATGACCGGTAATCAAACAATGTCTCATTGTGTTCAACCTCAACTCCTTTATTCACATGATGTAGAATTGCACCCTTGGCGGATTGTGTAGAAGATTTGAAGACATCACTATGTGGCTGCATCTTTCGTGAGATGTGTTGGTTGTGGAGCCTGATTATCTTCTTGATTCAGAGGTCTTTTGCTTTTAGCCATGTTTATACCCCATGAAGTATTAACACCCCAGAAGTATGTACACTCTTCCACGCGGGGGAGTGTAGAGGGGGGTTACCCCTCTGCGGGGTTTGGGGGCAAAGCCCCCGAAGGAAAAATTGCCTTATAAAAGTATATTGTAATTTCATTGTAAATTTGGACCATTCAATGTAAGGTCGCATATATAACAGTAGAAGTTATGTTATGGTTTTTTTCCCTAGAAGGAAACCCTCTCTTATGAGGGAAATGTATTGCGGCTATGTATCATAGCGAATATTGTATTCTAAGATAGGATACTATGAGAGAAAGAAGAGGAAGTTACAACAAGTTTCTGTAGGTTGTATCCCTTCATTTGCTGGATAATAATAAAGGAAGGACCTGACAATTTCTGTAGTGGACGTAGCCCACATTGGGTGAACCACGCAAATTTGTGTCTCTATTGTATTCTGTATCTTTTGTGTTTTGTTTCTGCATTTGTTTTATTTTATTGCTCCACAGTCCTGTTTTTCTAACAAGATGTTGCTTCCTTTTCATTGGACCAGTACCTATATGAATTCAGTAATCATGGAAGATGAGATTGTACTCCATTGTATACAAATATCTTCAGATTGGTTTTGAGACTGGTTCTACTGGGCCTTGTTCGTGACTATGACAACTATTGGCATATAACCTCATTTGTATTTGTCTATTCATGGCCACATACACTTGTTTGGTATATTTTCACATGGATATGCAGTGTAATTTTATTGGCATCCATGTATGAAAATTCAATACAGAATGTAATGAGCAACTAGTTCGTCCAATTGGTTCCCTACCACTCCACTTCTGGGTTGTTTATAATGTATTTCGTCCATCGCATATACTCCTCTGACCTCACACATTAGGGGGCATCTTTTATAGCAAGATTTGCCTCACCCTATGAAATCTTACACAGAAGGCCCTTTTCCATTTCCCCATGCAAACTTATCATCCCTGTTTGTAAAATCCAGAGCTAAAAATACATATTTTTCCACATGTATGCATCTTGCCTACTATACAACATGTGTATACACAGACTGCTCCACCACAACCTTCTTACATTAGGATTTGTGCCAAAAAATGAAAATGAAATGTCGGGTTTCCATGTCACGACAAGAGATCTTTGATCATTGGCCTTCCATATACTGGAAATGTTCCGACTCATCCCTTCAGTTCCATTTGAAGGATATAAATGGGCCAATTTCGAGCTATGGAAAAGAGGAGAAAATAATTCAACTTTGAGAGCAAATTTACTCTAGAGAGATTATTTACTTCATTTTGAGTCTGCATCCCTTTGTCCTTTAAGTCTGAACACATTATTCAACCCCCAATCTCTTCCCTTATTGATTGAGAACCTCATTGTCTCTCTTCTATGAGCTTGCCTTTGGTGGGGGATTGAAGTGGCGGAGGCCCAACTGGAAGGAAATTAGTTTCTCAATTCCGAACTGTGCCGACACGGAAGTCTGTAATATTTTCACTTCTGCTAATCATTTATTAATAGAAATACTCCTTTCCTATCCAATTGATATCTTGCAAATATATGAGTTATTATCGATGGGCGTATTTGTTATGTATATTAATGGATTATGCTATCTAATGTGCTAACCTTTTATATTATCACCATATGCTTGATTTTGTTGTTTGTTGAGAACTAGTTGCAGGTATAAATCTTTGGGTCAAAGTGCTCAACGATGGACTTCATCGAACATCTGGATGAGGTAGGCCACTTTCTTATCTCGCTTGCATATTGGTTTATATAGCATGTTTTTGGGATAGAGTTGATTTCTATAGTTGTTTCACTCTGTTGTGGTTTAGACTAGCCATAGAGAGTTTTTCCCTCATAACAATAACATACACATCCATCAAGAACATTTAACAAATGCATCTAACATGACCTAGCAATATACACATCAACATCAACATATAAATTAAGTGCATCAACATGAACAAAAAAATGAACCATATATATATATATATCATGAGCAAGTTAATAACTGTTATAACATGTCTGGTCCATCCGATGTGATAATCATATCTACGACAGTAACGAAGGCCTCGTCTGTAGTAGAAGATGATGGATGGTTAGGAGGAAGTGGAAGATCAGGAGGTGGTTGGTCTATATATATATCATGAGCAAGTTAATAACTGTTATAACATGTCTGGTCCATCGGATGTGATAATCATATCTATGACAGTAACAAAGGCCTCGCCTATAGTAGAATATGATGGATGGTTAGGAGGAAGTGGAAGATCAGGAGGTGGTTGGTCAACTATCTAATGTGCTAACCTTTTATATTATCACCATATTCTTGATTTTCTTGTTTGTTGAGAACTAGTTGCAGGTATAAATATTTTGGTCAAAGTTCTCAACGATGGAATTCATCGAACATCTGGACGAGGTAGGCCACTTTCTTATCTCACTTGCATATTGGTTTATATAGCATGTTTTTGGGATAGAGTTGATTTTTGCAGTTGTTTCCGTCTGTTGTGGTTTACCCTAGCCATAGAGAATTTTTCCCTCATAATAATAACATACACATCTATCAAGAACATTTAAAAAATGCATCTAACATGAACTAGAAATATACACATCAACATCAACATATAAATTAAGTGCATCAACAAGAACAAAAAAAATAAACCATATNATAACATATCTGGTCCATCCTATGTGATAATCATATCTGTGACAGTAACGAAGGCCTCGTCTATAGTAGAAGATGATGGATGGTCAGGAGGAAGTGGAAGATCAGGAGGTGGTTGGTCAACTATGTGAAGAGAAGTAGGAGGTGGAGGAGGAGGTGGATGGTTGACTCTCTGATGAGAAATGAGTGGTGGAGGAATAGGTGCTTCCTACTCATCTAGTTGAGGTGAAGGAGGAGGAGGACGATGTGGAGAAGGATCACAACCACCCTCATCAGTCAATGGGGTACTAGACGAAGGGGTACTGGATGAACAAATACTGGAGGAAGAGTGCGTATCATCGACAACCCTCCTCACTATTAGTGGCCTGGTAGCTCAGACGATATGATGTATAAGAGACATCATATCGTGCGAAACCTCCCTACAAATATCGAAGAGAATAATATCTTCCCTGATGTCTCACATCAACATAGGGTAGACTCCCACCTCAACCAAAAGTGCACAGAGTGAGTTGCCCAACTCCAACCTGAATCTAGTATCCGACCTACAATGCATGTCGGGTATCTGCATCGGAGGACCCTGACCCATCGTGGCCTCATGCATCTCCTCATCTGCATCTGGTGGGGGAGGAGGCATGTCCCCAAGGAATGTGCCAATATCTGCAAAATATAAAGTACATAACAATAATTAGACAGTTTCATTAAACAATTTAATAAAAAAAGTCGTGTTAGAATTAATTTTATTCTAATTAAGTAAGAGAATAAAATGAAACCATATTAATTGAAAAAAAACAGTAATATTACCTCTAGCATCTAGTGGCTCATCCGATGTGAAGAGGATGTTCGAACATCCTGGCCAATCCAACCCCATGTAAGGACACAACACCATCATGAACATGTGATCGACCACACTGGATAGTAGCCCAAGTGCGTCAGTGGAAATCCTGGCTGGAAACTTTGGCTAGCCCTTCTTGGGCATCATCTCTCCCCACATATGCATCCACACTTGAGTCATCGACCTAGAAGGATGAAAGACAAAAGTATGCCTCGTCTCCAGAAACCTCTAAAAAATAAACAAACAACTTTGAAGCAAAAGGGAAGTTCTCCCTCCCATGTATCATAGCACACCATCTATATAGAGCAATACAAAATTGCCGCAAAAAATGGCACACCATCTAACACATTGTGGCCTCTGTACCAAATAATCAACATAATACAAAAGAGCGTAACTAATGCACTTCCCATCACTGGTAAAGTGTGCAATGGTCATCACTAATAGTGAGAGGCACCTAACCTCCTTTGCATTGAAAGAAGTGATCCATAGCTATCCACCAGACACCTGAAAATCAGTTGGAGAAAGTACATCAACCCCAATATATCTCTGAGAGTACATGAGCTAAATCTCTACTGCAACACCAACTGGGACATCATGGAACTTAGGAAAATCCTCCCCTCTCCTGGATATCCCAATGATAAAATATATATCCTCCTTAGTGGGTTGGTACCACTGATCAAGATCGACACATAAATCCCATCGATGGACATCCCATCGACGGATCAGTTGCACCAAGAACTCAGAGTGCCCCTCTAGGGATGTATCATCCTCATAGTACTTAAGGAGGCCTACATTCTTCAAGAGGACTTGGGTCCCTGCAGTAATAGGGCGAGGGTACAAATCACTCTCCCTCTCCCTCACCTTCCAATACCATACAACATTGTACAAGCCAACCCTTTGTTGCTTCTCTCTTCGCTGACATCTTTGCATGATTAACATATAAAATACATCATCCTCAAACATAAAACAAAAAAAATATTTAGTAAATGAGAAATTTATTTATAAATACAGAAAACTAACTTTCTTAAAAAAAAAAGTAAATTTCATCACCGGTGTGCCCAAAAAATAGTCAAACATTGCATGCAGTGTGTATATTACTTGTGAGCACCATCTACGGTTCACACATGTAACATAACACATCGTATAAAATTTATTATATTATTTTATGTGTTGCATTGTATAACCTTACCACACTGGTGCGTTAAGGTTAACTGACACAATGCCTAAAATAATAAAACCTTAAAATCCTAAAGCAGTGTAAAACCATTTAAAAAAAAATTGTTACTGTGGTGTGTAGCCTTTCCCAACATGCACCGGTGCGTTACAAGAAAGGTGACCCACCGCACCATCAAATTTTAAAAAATTGATAATTACAATACTTTGGCATCTAGGCTCTAATTTTTTACGGCAGTGCGTTGGGTAATCATTAACACACTGGTGTGTAAGTTTACCAATGCATTGGATAAAATAATATATTTGATTTATGCGGTGCATAATTTAACGTAACGCCCCAATGCGTTAATGTTATTTCGACGCACCGCGAAAAATCAACTATATTATTTTAGGCGGTGCGTTGGTAAAATTACGCACTGGCATGTTAAAGTTTACCCAACACACCGGTGGGTTAGAGTTTATAAACGTACCACTGAAAAAAATTAGGCATGGTGTTTCGGTGCACCATGTAAATTTTCAAGTGCGACATCTGCGGTGCGAGACAGACGAATTGAACGCACCGCACAATTATTGTTTTTTAAATAGTGGAAATTTAACTCCATTTTGAATTTTAATCCATTAACAGTTTAAGTTATAAAGAAATAAAGACATTACCTGGACATTTCCTTGTCAGGGAGGCATGGTTGCCACGTATTACAAAAAACCAAATTTCCCACCATTTGGAAAAATTTGAAAGCCACACACTGAGCAACAGACATAAGGAAGGAAAGCAAGGGAAGCATAAACAACTGGGCGCTTCAGAGAGGAAAAATTTGCACAGATGCTTGAGATATCTACAAAAATGAAAAGGGTAAAGATGAATTTTATGGCTGGTAATTTTTTTATTTATTTAACCCTGTTACGGTGCGCTTGATTATTAGATGCACCAGTGTGTCAGTATTAAGTAGCACATTGGAGTATATATATTTTTAAAATAACCTTACCACAATGCACCATTTTTAAGAGCAACGATGCACACCGATGCATGAGTATTTAAGTAGCGCACCAAAGTATATATATTTTTTGAAATAACCCTACCACGGTGTGCCATTTTTTAGAGCACCGGTGCATTATGTATTTATAAAAGCATCATAAAAAAATCCGTCTGCTCGCCTCCGCTAGTGTCTTCCACTATAAATATATTTTTGGGATATTTTTATAGGGGCTTCCTCAAAAACTTCCACTAGAGGGTATTTTCCTTGTAGTGTGTCCATATTGGTGTCACGAACCTCCTTCGTTGCTAAAGCTCCTAACTATATTTTAGTCCATGGATTGGATGTTTAGGAAACTCTTTATCTTCTTCAATATTCAGTCTCCATACTCTTCTCTTGGTTGTGCAATTTCTAAGTTGAATCTCTAGATCAAGTCGCCAACACTTTGCTTCCCAATGACCACTCAACTTGTAGTGGTGGAAAAATTTCTTGGTGCTATCGTATGGAGTAATTGAGATAGTATTTCTATCCATATGCCTTTGAGTTCGCTGTTGGATTGGGGAAGACTTATTTTCCTTGTTTCTTTGAAACCATTTAAACTGTCGGCATATGGATTTCTTCTCCCAACAAGATGCCTCAAGTCGGCCTTTCTTCTTCCAAGATGAGTATTGAGTCTCTGAATACCAATAGTTGACAGTGTCATGGCCTTTCCTCTTGAAATGATGAAAAACAAGGGATTTCTTGTTTGAGAAAGACCTGTTGGTCTTCTTCTCCTTGTTTCCCCAACTAATTGGCTTGCTACTTCTTCTGAGTAATGGTGCAGGCTGAGTCTTTGAACTCTTCTTATAACTGTCATTTTTCAATCCACCACAAGAACACTGAGGTGGTAGTGGGATGTCACCTTCATGTACTGTTTCTTCATCTTTTGATGAGCTTGCCAACTCTCATGTCTTTCACCTTCACAAAAGTGGTCTTCATGGTCATGGGATTTCCCCCTCTGCAATCAAATAATAAGCCTTCATGATTGACCCATAGTGTATATACAATGAGACTTAATATGCCTTGTCTTCTCTTGCCTATCCCTTGTGCATCATAGCCCATTTCCCTTAATATTTTGGAACCAATTCCTCTGCTATGCTTTTCAAAGTCACCAATCTACTCTAGAGAAATGTATATGGAAGGTGAGCTTACCGGAGTTGTTTGAGTCACAGTGCTAACTTCGTTAATGGAAATGGAAAGTGGCCCTTCTTCTCGATTCTCTTGGATAGTTGTTTGGAAACTTCTTATATTTCTCTGCCAAATCTTATTTCATCTAAGCCATCATTTGAGTGAGCCTGCCTTCTTTCCAGCTATCCAACTGAATGACCTTCTCTCCCAAGTGTACAAGTTGTTGGAGCAGGACATTTTGGGACCTGTTTTGGGAATCGAGTAGGAGCAAACCATGTGACAAGTCAACTAATGAATAGTGTGTGTGGAAGAAAGAAAGATGGTTAGTGCATTTTCAAGGGTTAGCGTGCGCGAAAGGAGGCAATTAGTTAGAAATGATTAGAACTTTTGGTCCATTTTGTAATGGGATAAGCCGTAGTGTAATTGTATAAATATGTATAGATTTTGGGTAGAAAAGAGGTAGTGATAATTTTGGAGAATGAAATCAAGTAATAGGTGTGAAGAGTGAGTTCAAAGCTAAGTGTGCACTGTATGTGCGAATGGTAAGGGAATGTTGGGTTATATATGAGATATCTTGTATGAGCGAAATGCACACATTTTGTAAGAGATAATGCTGAATGATAATATAAGAATACTATTGTTGTGGACGTAACCCAGTTTAGGGTGAACCACGTTAAATATTTGTGTTATGATGTATGTTGTGTTGTGATGTGTTTCTTTTTTGTTCTGTTTATGACACACTTAGTGAATAAATGATTAATATGAATAAGTTATATGATGGTTTTGTGCACATGATGAATGGTCTAATGAATGAATGTTGAGTACATTGAATATGATGAATGTATCCTATTCCCCCATGAATACAGAAACCTAGTTCCTACAATCGCCATAGGTACCTCAAGTGAGACTTCACCTGCTTGCGGGTGATGCCGAAAGGGATGGTATCTCTAGGGTTTTGTTGGTGATTTAATTTTGAACCCAGGGTCTTCCCACTGTGTGAAAACAAATGGATATGTTGTCGGGAACGAGATCTACGATTGAGGGGAATGTGGACACCTACTAAGGAGGATATTGGGCAATGGTTGGATATGAAGGAGATCAAGTTTGTTGTAGACCGAAATAGGAATCCACAGATCAACGCAGAGAAATGGATACAAAGATATGTGTTTACAGATTTGCATGAAATTTTCTTTGTTGATTTTTCAAATATTTTAGCGGAGTGGATTAGACTAGAGATTAGTTGAATAGATCGAAATATTTCAAACTGTTGCTCCAAAAAATTGGACTCCTGAATTAATTCGGAAAGTCAACACTATAAGAAATTGGGTATCACACGTAGTTGATTTATGGTTGGATAGTATACTAAGAGGTTACATTACTGAATTTGCTATAGATTGTACTCAGTCGTATAATGATGCTGAAAGGGAATTTTTTAAGGGACCGCGTGAAAGATAATTGAAGTCACTATCTACTTAGATTAAGATGTTGTTGTGTGATATGGGGGTTATGAAGATGGAATCTAATTTCCCTAGCAGCTAATCGATTTCACACATAAGGGGGAATAGGGGCTGACCAAGGGGGTCTGAGTGTTGCAGGGAAGAATGAATGAGGAATGGATGGGATGATGATGCCGAGAGAAGACAAAGGTGCGATAGAAGAAGAGATTGGGGTATTGCACAGTGGTAAGATATTTAGGCCGAATATGAAGAGGAGTATGACTGATAAAGAGGAGAAACACAGTGAGTTTGAAGAGCGAGACATTGGCATAATACTCCAGACCATACTGTGCATAGAAGGTCAACTTAGTCAAGTAGAAGAAGATCCCACTCAAGCCATACTCTACGTCGAACCCATGATTCCTTGTGCGTCTCTAAGGTCCGAAGAAAATTTGTCGATTATAGTTAGTAAGGGAAGTAAGGACAATAGTCATAAAAATGGAAACAATACAGTAACCTAACTTCATATAGTATCACCAAGGAGGAATACCACACATAATACAATGGCAGGAGTAGATCCCACTTTAAAAATGCATGTCTTTCATGGGGCAGGTTCAAAAGATCCATAAAAACATTTTTTCATTTGTGAGATAATATGGACTATGAAGAATGTCCAAGATGGTGATGTGAAGATTGTGTAGTTGGAAATGACATTCAGAGACCACACATTACTATGGTACATGAAATATCAGACTACTACACCTACATGACAAACAAGAACATTGACAGATGTAAGACAAGCTCTATTGAAAGAGTTCTAGAAACCTAAGTTTGAGTTGCAATGCATTACAGAGATGAAGGAGATCAAGAATATAGTGAATGAATCAGTGTGGGACTATGATCAATGATTTAAGATACTGAAGGATTGAATGGAGTTCCAAATTATAGATGAAAAACATAGGGAATGGTTTATTGCAGGATTGTTATCGCATGTATGTTTCCCTTTGACGCAACATAAGATTGTGTTGCAGTTGGAAGCCCTATAAATTGCTATGAAATTAGAAGAATCCTCGATAGGAGAAAATGGTATAGGTATGACTCAAGCTCAGCCACAACTAGCAACACTGACTATTCGATTATGGGAAATTACGAAAGCAAAAGAAAAATGCGAGGAAGTATAGAGTGTCACATGTAGAATGAAAGGGAATAATAAGAACTAATGTCTATCTTTTCAACAATATTTGAATACAGGAGCTCTGAACCCATTAAGGGTATGATGTGATATTTGCAAGATGATGGGTCACCACCCAACTACTTGTCAATTGATGCAGAAATACTAGAGCACTACTCGAAACTTGTTTTGTAATTTTTGTAAGTAAGTAGGACATGAAGAGAAGGATTCTCGCACATTTGATTTGATGAGAGAGTGCACTGTAGATGCATACAGAGTCCATGGAGAAGAATTTGAAGGAGGATCTCCATAGTATAATACTCCAAGAGGTTATAATCAAGGAGGAAGAGGAGGGTTTAGAGGTCGCGGAAGAGGATGATTCGACAGAGGAACAGGACCAATTATATGTTATAACTGTAATCAAACTGGACATTTGGCGCGATACTATCCAAATCCTTGAACAACATGTACATATTGCAGACAACTAGACCATGCAAAATATGATTTCCCACAGTTGATCACAAAGTGGAAAGAAAAGAGGAACCCAAATGTATAGATGATAGCAACAAAGGTGTGCGACTAACAACCCAATATAGTAGCGATGACGCATAAAGAAACCAGAACTAGAGCTGATGTGATGGATACAAACAAAAGGATCCATCAGTGGGTCAGGAAAGAAACAACAGATCTTCCATTGTTCGACCCTAGAAAGGAAAAAGAGATGTATATGCAATTAAGGAAGGAAGTGATAAGATCATAATATATAGAATCAAATTCAACTGCCCCACCTTTGTATGACAAACCACCAATATATGATATGTTAGCAGTCTATGACCATTCAGAAAGGCAAGTTGACAAGGT
Organism: Picea engelmannii; assembly: GCA_009831015.1. Classification (NCBI taxonomy): domain Eukaryota; kingdom Viridiplantae; phylum Streptophyta; class Pinopsida; order Pinales; family Pinaceae; genus Picea; species Picea engelmannii. The sequence continues at coordinate 77,106 of ML821548.1, forward strand.
AAGAACTTTGAAATTTTTTCTAAAAAGTTGGTTAGAGATAATGAAGGATGAGTCTACTTTGAGTATGCTATGTGGAATAATCAACCGTTGTGCACAAGAGAAAGAGATACCTTTCTCACATTGAAAAGTTAACCAAGTGCACTGCAAGAAGAGAACGAATAGGGAGTTTTGAATCAATGAACATAAAAGAAACTATGACATGGACAATATTATTTTGGATCTAGGTTCTGATGTGAATGTTATTCCAAAGAAGACCTGGGAAATGATGGGTAAGCCAAATTTAATCTGGTCGCTCATTCAATTGAGGTTATTAAATCAACATAACATTGTTGCAATTGGAAGGGCAACAAGGATAAGTGTTAATATTGATGGAGTGCGCAACTTGGACGATTTTGAATTGATTGAGATAATGTATGGTAGCACCCCTTATCCAAGACTACTTGGACTTGATTGGGCCTTTGACAACCAAAATATTATTGACTTGAAGAAAAAAAAATGATATTTGAAGTAGAAGACTTGAGGGTTACTGCGCTGCTGGATCCTATTGAAGGAAGAAGATATGTAGAAACAATAAATGGAAAAGAGCCCGATAACCTGTATAATATGACCACATGGATGGACGATTATGTGAATCCTACAAATGACGGTGTACTTAGTTGGATAAGTATTAGTTCATGTGCATCCGATTTAGAATAAGATTTGGAGAATTGGTAGCATAGATTGCATGAAGTGCCTACAAGAAAATGTGCTCAGATTACCCACACATTACGATGGATTGGAACTGAGGTATGTGATCCTTCGAGGTATGACAAACTAACCAATGTAACTTCTTTTATAAGATAGTTTTAATTGAAAATATCAGATCAACAAAGATTACTATCTTTATACATCGCATTGCAAGCGACCCTAACAATGTGGTGGGTTGTGCATAAGGATGGAATAAGAGATTGACAACAATGCATATGACTATTACAAGTCAGGGTCAGGACAAAGATTGAATATGCTATGCAGAAGTATACATGATTGACATGTCCGATGGAACATGTTACATAGTGCATTGCAACATAGAGTAAAGCACATAAGAAATAATGGACACACTTGTTTGTACACACCTTGGACACAATCCCGAATAATTGGTACTTGGAACTAGCAATGTGCAGAGAAACTACAGATTGGGAAGATTTGAATCGTAATTTTAAGGTAAATTTTAGTTTTGAAGATGATGCTCCTTTGATTGACTCAACTTTACAAGTCATCAAGAACAATATTTTTACATCAAAAGACTCAATAGAACTAGTACATGTATGTAACACACATAGATCTTCTGCAACAGTTGAAGACGTTTTGCACTGTTATAATGTTGCGGAAGAAGACCAAGACGAGGACTAACATCCTAGAAATGTGAAAATACCAGAAAATAAAGGAGAGTGCATAGTAGAAGGACCACAACTTGAATTTATTGTGTGTGCAAAACCATTGAGAACACACAAAGTAAATATTGGTATAGAAGATAAGCCCAAATTTGTGAACATAGGAGACTATTGGAATGACGAAGCTGTTGAGAAGATAGTTGATTTATTGCATGAATATCAAGACTTGTTTCTGACTACTTTTTCAAATATGAAAAGGATTGCTGGGGAGTTAGGAGAGATGAAGTTTCCCTTAAATCTAGATGCTAAGCCAGTAAAGAAGAGACCATACATATTGAATCTGATGTATAAGCGGAAGGTGAAAGCAAAGATAGACAAGATGTTGGAAGCTGGAATTATTAAACCTATCCTAGAATCAAAGTGGATTAGTCCAATGGTGGTCCATGATAAGAAGACAAGAGGGATCATAATTTTTGTAGATATGAGGAAATTAAATGATGCATTTTTACATGATCTATTTCTGACTCTGTTTATAGATGAAGTGTTGGAGAATTTAGGAGGACATGAAGCTTATTCATCCATTGATGGATTTTTAGGGTATCATCAGGTCAATATTGCAAGGAAGATAGATATAAGACTACATTTGTGACAAAATGGGGATGTTACCAGTACACAGTGATGCCTTTTGGATTGAATAATGCACCAACAATATTCTATAGAGTGGATGTAGCAACATTTAAAGAATTCATTCATAAGTTCTTAGAAGTATACTTAGATGACTGGACAATGTTTAGCTTGTTGAAAGATCATGTTGAGACTTTGCATTTGATTTTGGATAGGTGTAGGAAATTTCAAATATCTTTGAATTTGAAGAAGTGCATTTTTTGTGCGTCATTTGGTATCTTACTGGGCCACGTAGTGTGTAAGCAAGGACTGTTCGTGGATCCCATGAAGATTGTTGTAATTGTTGATTTACCATTGCCTACTTTAGTGCGACAGTTACGAGAAACGTTGGGTCATACATGGTACTACATGAATTTCATCAGAGGATATGCACAGATCACAACCCCGATGGAAAAATTACTAAATAAGGACAACAATTTTCAATGGAATGAGGAATGTCAAAAAGGTTTAGATACTTTGAAGCATAAATTTGTCACCGCACTGAATTTGATATTTCCAGATTGGAAGAAGGAGTTTCATGTTCACGTGGATGCATCATTTGTAGCTTTAGGCACAGTCTTAGATCAATCGAAAGAAGGAGATATAGATCATCCCATTTCATTTTCAAGTAGGAAGTTGTCAACTACAGAACAAAACTATACTAATACAGAACGTGAAGGATTAGCAATGGTGTATGCATTGCAAAAGTTTAGATATTAATTGTTGGGTTCACACTTTAAAATGTACATAGATCATTCTGCGCTGAGATACCTGGTTAATAAGACAGTGTTGGGGGGGAGAATATGTAGGTGGCTATTATTGTTTCAAGAATATAACTTTGAGGTAATTGTGAAACCAAGGAAATTTAATTAAGGACCTGATCACTTATCGTGCATACTATCAGGAGAAGATGCAAGAAACTTGGATGACAATCTCGCAGATGCACACTTATTTGCAGTAAATATGGTTGATTATTATTTTACATATATAGTCCAGTTCTTGAGCACATGAGTAGCCCCACCTGAGTTTACAGTTTCACAAAAGAAACAGTTAGTAGTGAAGGAAATAGACTATTAACTAATAACAAGAAATTTGTACAAGTTAGGAGCAAATGACATTCTGTGATGGTGTGTATTAGAACATGAAATACATATGATATAGTCATAGGCACATGAAGGGGTTGCGGGAGGCCATCATGCAAGAAAAGTGTCAACTCAAAATATTTTTCGCATAGGACTATGGTGGCCTACCCTTCATAAGGATGCATAATAGTTCTGTTAGATCTGTGATGTTTGTTAGAGACTTGTGAATCCTTTCAGGAGAGATGAGATGTCGTTAGTACCACAAGTGAAATTACAAGCTTTTGATAAATGGGTCATTGATTTTGTTGGATTGATTAATCCACCAACAAAGTCAGGAGATAGATACATTATTACTATGACAAATTACTTGACTAGATGGGCTGAAGCAGAACCAGTGAGATATTGCAATGCGGAGACAACTACGAGGTTTTTGTTTGAAAATGTGGTGACAATATTTGGATTCTTGAGAGTTATTATGAGCGATCAGGGAAATCATTTTATGAATAAGATGATTTCATCATGGACATAGGATTTTCAGATTCATCATTAGAAGGACACACCATATCATACTCAAGAAAATGGGATGGTAGAAGCATTCAATAAGATCCTAGAGCATTCACTAACGAAGGTGTGTAATGTGAATTGAGACGACTGAGACTTGATGATTCCAACAATGTTATGGGCATATAGGACTACAAGTAATAAATTGACATGATATACCCCATTCATACTAGTGTATGGCCAAGAAGGTGTTATGGATATGGAATTCATAGTAACGAGCTTGTGCATTGCCGCACTGACAAAGCTTACATATTCTAGTGTAGTGGAGAAGAGACTGTCAGAGCTAGTAGAGATGGAAGAGGACCGTTTTTTCGTAGGTTTCCATCAACAAGTTTAGAAAGAGCATGAGAAATCATGGCATGAAAGGAATATTAAACAAAAGAAGTTCCAGACATGAGACTCAATTTTTATCTACGACAACAAGTTTTTGTAGCACCCTGGGAAGTTTCAGATGCATTGGTTAGGTCCATATGTGATAAGGTTTGTGATAGATGCAGGTGTTGTTCAGTTGGAAAAACTAAATGGAGAAGTTGTGGAAGGACTGGTTAATGGTAGTCAAATGAAATTGTACAAGGAAAACCATAATTCTGCGCACAAATTTGAGTGCGTAGTATGTGTACCATAGTACTTGTATTATAATGTATTATAGAAAGAAAAAGAAAACAAGAAAAACAATAAAATAGTTTGAAGGTTGAATTTATACATAAGGTTAAACTAGTAAGTAGATAAAACCAAAAAATGTCGCATAGATTGTGTATAGGAAGGAGGATTGAAGTGCGATAAATATCAGTGCAGAGGACAATAAAAGTATAAAGAAAACACATGACATGACAAACATTAAAGAACGATCATAATAGTGAAGTAGTGGATAAACTTAGTCATAAATGGAAAGCGACAACAAGATCGTGATAGACTAGAAAGATCTAGACCATGATCGATAGAATAATCCAAATTTATTGTAGAGTATGGAAATAATTGAATGTGAGTACAGTTGTATTAGACAACAGGTTTGGGTGTGAAGAAGAAGATAACAATTGGCAGTGGGATATAAAATAAGATAAAGGGACAACGAGTAAAGGTTATTGCTACTTAACAGTTGAAGAGAATAGATAAGAGAGCCAAATAGCCACATAATAGTCGAGAGAGTTTACAGAACAAAGTGGAATCACAGAGAGTTATGTTGCCACCTAAGGGAATATCATCTACATTAGGGACAAAGAAATAACAAATTAAGCCGACGACAACGCTGGTTCAAGAATAATCCATGAGAACATAGCATCCAACAAAATTTCCCTGATCGTATGTGCCATTGAGAAAACCACGACGAAGCCAATTAGACTATAGAAGGAAGCCAAGTATGCCATGGTTACACCAATGATTCCCCCTGGGGTCATTGTCGAGGGTGGCATGCTAGGAGCAATAGAGAGTTTGAGATACTCAGACCTCATATGTGAAGAAGTTTCCATATCTAATGCCCTATAACTATTCACACATAGAAATGAGACCCAGATCATTGGTAATGACACTCAAGCCGAAGGAATGGGCGACAAAGTTGCAGCGAGTAGGGATTCCAAATATGTTGGAGATACCCCATTTTGGTAGGAGCATGGAAATCAATGCATGCATAAAGTTGTTGCTTCACTGTGTTCATGGATGATTCTTATGGCTGAACAGATCCATGTCGATAGATACACAGTTGATTGCGCGAATCATAGGATTACCTACACAAGGCGAGGAACCTTTTCCATTATTCATGGAAAAGGCCAATGAGAAAGAATTGTAAGAGAGGATGAAGGATAAGTATGGAACATATATAGGAGAGCATGGGCTTGATGTAGAAATCATCACTAACAATACAATAAGGTTTGCGACACAAGTGTTGGCATCCAAGTTATTGCGAAAACGTTGTAAAGATCAGGTACCAATAGGAGCCTTAGTAACAACAAGGAAGTGTGTAGCATGAGTAATGATGAAATAGTCAACCTTTCTGGTCAATCAATTTTTGATGTAATGTAGGGAAGCACATGAGAAAGGAATGAAGTTCCACTATGCCTGGTTATTAATATTGATAGCACTGACTGCATAGAGGGAGCTTGAAGAGACACAATTCTTGGAAGGAATCCATAAGCGCTTTTTGGCAGTGAGATATATGTATTTATGGCATACTATGCATAAATATTGACAAATGGATAATAATGTTACTTTTTATATTTACAAAGAGACTATTCGACAATGCATCAAGGACATGCAACACATTCCACCACAGGTTGTTGAAGTATATAAAGGTATTGAATGGTTTATGGAATGGATGCATCATATCTATATTTAGGCGAAGAAGGATCCAACTTACCAATGGATGCCTACGCATTATAGAGTGACATAGTAGGACATCAACCAGATAGTAAATTATTTGGATGAAGAGTGGAGAATCCAAGAGACAAAACTAGAGAAGGATATAGAACCATAAAACAATCAAGAATAAGAAGAACAAGAAAATGGAAAAGAAGACATGCAAGAAGTCCCACCACTTGTTGGCGATAAAGGGAAAGAACACCTTGAGCGACAAAGAATACAACATCGGAATAAGCAAAAAGCCGTAAAAAAAGTGGCCATTCAAGCATTAATGGAGGATGACTTAGAAAATATCGTGGATCAAGTCAAGGAGGTTACTGACAAGTATTTTGAACGAGCAACGTAGAAGAAAGAAGAAATACACTTGGACATGCAAGCACAAATTTCCGCACTTCGACAGATTTTGGATACAACTAGGATAACGCCATTTAGAGTAGGAGAACAAGAGCAGATGGAGATTACGACATAAGCACAACTGACGACATCCCAACCATATGCAACATCAAGATATTTAGATTTCCCCATGGTAGAGTTGCAAGAGCGTGAAAAGGCACTTAGTCATATCGACTTGGTGTTGTCTCATTTTCCCATAGAAGTATTAAATAGTTTGTAGATGAGCATCATGCGGAAAATTCAATTGCATGCGATGTCAATGTTGATGGAGATGACTAAGGTATTTGTAGATAATGATGCACTACAAGAAGAATAATATAAAATCATGATTGAGAGGGATGAGGCCACACAAAGGATAGAAATATTGAAATAGGTGGTACAAGGGGTCTATAGTAATATTCTAGAAGTGTCTATGGAGGTAGATTCCCCTTTATAAGAACAAGTCATGAAGATCAATGAATCCATCCAGGTCTTCTACGTGAAGATTATTGATTTGGAAGTGTGCTAGACACTGAGTAGACCACTAGAAGAAATAGAGTAGAGAGAGAAGAAAAATGTGACGAAAATAAAAAGCATAAAGAGTAGGGATGAAGAATGTGTGAAGTTGTATGCAGGAAGCACACCATTATGGACAACGCTAATAGAGAACACAAAACTAAAAACATTAGATCAAAATCTACATAATTCACAAGAGAAGGTACAAAAGATTAAAGACACGATGAATACTCTACCAACAAAGGAAAAGTTGGCTTCCTTAGTGGAGAACAAGCAGGTAAACCATGAGATAAATCGAATTAGGGTTGAGCAGCAGACGCTGACGCAGAAGTTAGAGCCAATACACGAAGAAGTGTTCGAGTTAATAGAATAAATCGTAGCAGTACAAGGGAAGGTGAAGTAAGTAATACAAGAGATTGAAGAGAAGTTGCAGACTCCTATCACCATGCAGGATGTAGAAGAAATATCAACACACAAAGCATAAGCAAGGGAAAAGGTCACAAATTCCAGGGAGACTTTTGAGAAGTTCATTGTGACACTGAAGGCAATGCAACAATAGAATTGAGTGGCTCAGGATGAGCCACATGTGAGTGTTGGGGGCCTGTTGGAGCTGGAAATTTTGGGACCAGTTTTAGGAATCGCCCAGAAGAAAACCACGTGATAAGTCGGCTAAGGAACAACATGCGCGGAACAAGGAAGACAATTAGAGCATTTTTAGGGGTTAGCGTGTAGAAGGAAGAAGTTAGTTAGAAGTAGTTAGACCTTTTGTCCCATTTTATAACAGGCTAAGCCCTAGTGTAAATGTATAAATATGTATGGTTTTTGGGTAGAAAAGAGGTAGTGATAAGTTTTGAGAATGAAATCAATTAATAGGTGTGAAGAGTGAGTTCAGATCTAAGTGTGCAATGCATGCACAAATGGCAAAGGCATGTTGGGTTATATATGAGATATCTTGTATGCACAATGCACACCTTTTGTAAGAGATAATGTTGAATGATAATATAAGAATCATGTCATTATGGACGTTGTTATCTCTCCAAGAGTCACTCAAGGTTGTAGGTTGAGTAAGTTTGGTAACTTAATCAAATGTTCAATGAAATGTATAAAAGTGGATAACTCATTCAAAAACTCTCTCACTCAAGAAACTTGAACATATCTAGACAAGATAAGGCTCTGAAAAGTTATTTCTTAGATGGTTTTTAAACTCAGATGGATGGAGAACATTCACTATACTAGCAAGATCATGTATATTGAAAATATAGATGAAAGGCTATCTATAATAAAGACAAATACTTATAATTCTTCCTACCAATGCAATGATTAAAAGACATTAATCAGTCACTGTGTAAACAAAACAAATGAATATGAAATTCAATATAAGTACAAGATAAAAAAAATGAACAAAGGTCTGAGCAATAATAGTGAAAGAAAATTATAATTCCATT
>ML821548.1:89992-102541 GCA_009831015.1 Picea engelmannii
ATCCTCTCGAACTAGGTAATCGTTAACCTACAGTTCGAGCCACGGCGGGAGTGCTAGTAGGCTGTGGCAGGGCTGCTGTCCACACCTCTCCCTCAATCTCTCCGGAACTCGTGTGTGGCCCCTTTACTCCATATGTGAGTCTGGTCGGCAAGCTATCGTCAGCCCAAATAGCCCACTCCCTGACTCAATCCGGAGTCCAAGGGAGTTCCACCGATGCCTCTGCATCCTCAGGGTCCGAAACCCTGCACACTCAATGAAACTGAGTCAGCAGCACCTGTCTACATCAACGTAGTAAAAACATCCTGTCATATATCTTAACGCATCATAATGAAGGAAAAAGTTTTATCATCATAAAAATCCAGATCACTTGCGAGCAAGTGTCCTCAAAGAATAAGTTTGGTAAGTGCGCCAGAGCGGGATGTTACAACATTAACCAATTGTTTCCTCAGAATCATCTTTTTTCTGATGTTCCTCTTAAGCTGGTTACACTCCCCTGCTAGTTCATCTATTTGACTTGAAATTTGTCTATTGAGTGTGACATTCTCTTGATGTAGTTTCTGGTTCTTTTCCTGGACTTCTTTGAGTTGTTTTTCTGCATCCTTGAATAATTGATCCTAATTAGTTTCATGTCCTTGATCTGGCTCTTGAGCTGACTCTAGTGGAGATTCACTCAATTGGACTATGGCCTCAAGTGCTTCCTTTTCAAGAGGAGAAAATTTCAATCTTGATAACCTAGTCCTAGGATTTATAATCTTAGTGCTTTGATAAGATTCCTCTGCTAATAAAAGTTTTCTCCTGGAAGACTTTCCGAGGGATGGTGTACCAGTTTTGGCTTGGGAAGTCTGGGTATTATCTTTAATTTCCATTGGAGGAATCTCTACAGGAGGCTCTAGTTGTTCTTCAATAACCATCTCTTTAGCCTTTCCTTTTCTCTTATCCCTTTTATATACTTGGACAAGTAAAGGTTCTTGAGAAATGTGTTGTTGAGGGGATTGTGGTGTTTCAGATGATGGAGCAGAGGGAGAAGAGGGGGTAGAGGGAGCAATGGGAGCAGGGGATTATGGTATTTCTGATGAAGGAGCATAGGGAACAGAGGAAGGTGTTGCAGTCTTCTTCCTAGGAGTTTTGAGTTTTGAAGGAGAAAGAGGCATGTCAATTTGGTAATTAGATACAAACAGGAATGTGGGCCAGTACTTCCCTTCCCTCTTCAACTGTTCAATGACTGTGATTTTTATTAATGCATGGTGAAAAATGGACTTTTGGAGTTTATCAGGATTTCATTGTGAAAATGAAATCATTTTTTGCAAAATCATGAAAAGGAAATAAGGTAAGTCTATTTCCTTCTTACCAGTGAAATGGAGAAGTAGCTTGAAATGGTATTGCAAAACCCAGTTGTATCTCCCTTCACAAGTAAAAAATATCTTAATGATGAACAACAACTTATCATACTCCTCTAGCAGCCACTTCCTTGGCACACCCTTCACCAAATCATCTCCTCTATGCTTAGGCTTGAGCATGTCTTGACACTAGTCATCCTTTTCTAATTTCCTTGCCTTGAACCATAGTTCACCTGTCCTAGGAATCTCAGTCACTTCTGCAATCAAATCCACTGCCAAACATATTTCCAAGGTTCCAAACCATGTCTTACCATCCCTGTAATTCTGCACAAAGTCTCTTGAAAACCTCCAGATGATATCTTTCGAGCTTATGACAAAACCTCCAACATCCCATGCGCTTGAAGTAGTCCACAGGGTTAGGGTTTTGTTCGATTAGATTGGTATCAGTGGGCTCAAATCTAACCACATAGCCTGATCTCTTCCCAGGGATAGGATATTTCCTTGGAGCCATCAAATGAATGAGTACTTGCTGTAAACACTTCTACATAGAGAGGATTAGAAGAAAACTCTAAGGACAAACAACTTTCTTTGTTTCTTGCAAACCTCAATAATTTTCCTTTGATGGCGAGATTCAACTTTAGAAGAGGGTCTCAAGACTTTGATGATGATCTAAGAATCTTAAAAATCCTTCTTGATATACATTTTCACTTTGAAAATTTTCAAATTTCAAAACAGACCTTTTCCCCCGAGTTGGTAGCGCACCACGCATAAAAATGATGAGTTGCACTGACAACGGTTGCTGAGTTGGTAGTGCTTTACATACAAAAGTGACCAGGTGCACTACGAACTTGTCATCATGTAGAGTAATGATAGAACATAGGTTAAATCATGACTTGAAATCAAATGATGGGTTATTAAGGACCCAAAACCGACTCTTTATAATCCCTGACTCTTTTTTAGGATAAAAATGACTTGATTCTTAGCCATAAAACTTAGGACAATGACCTTGATGACCTCTTAGTCATCTATCAACATCGTTTGTCATGAACAAGACTTTGATGACTGGACTTTATGAAGGACAAACCTTGCTGAATGACTAAGAAAAAAAAAATTCAAAAACCACCTAAGGCTCAAATAAAATGAAATTTTCTTGGGAGATAACAGATGTAGCCTAGTTTTGGGTGAACCGCGTTAAATCTCTATGTTATGATGTATGTCGTGTTGTGATGTGTTTATTTGTTTGTTTTGTTTATGACACACTTAGTGAATAAATGATTAATATGAATGAGTTATATGATGATTCTGCACACATGATGAATGATCTAATGAGTGAATGTTGAGTGCATTGAATATGATGAATGTCTCTTATTCCCCCATGAATGAAAAAACCCGATTCCTACAGTCCCCGTAGGTACCTCGGGTGAGACTTCACCTGCTTGTGGGTGATTCTGAAAGGGGTAGTTTCTTTAGGGTTTTGTTGGTGATTTAATGTTGATCCCCGGGTCTACCCACTACACGCCAACATAAGATGAACTATGTTCTTCTCCGAATCTACCATGACTACAATGACAAAGTATTATTGTTCTACACATTGCTTCTTTATAAATGAAAATAGTTTGGTAGAGGTCTCAAGGTTCTTATCCATTGTTTTCATCCACTGGTCACACATATGGACCTTCTCTTTCAAGTGGTTGTTCTCTTATTGAAGTTGAGCAATGTTTCCCCTTAAGTCTTCCAACCTCTCTCTTCTGTCATGGTGAGGTATTTAATGTTATAGTAGTTGCATCACGATCAAGGATTCAAGTACTTGGATACCTTATGATATGTAAACAAGGGACTTATATCCCACTCGCTTCACCAACATGGATCCTCTGTGAAAGTTTGTTTCTAATCTCTCTTTTAGTCTTGTTTAGAGAGCATTGTCTTTAGACTTGCCACTAGGTCTCTAATCCTCTTCCCTATACAAGGATATTTTTTCTTATAATGGATGCAAGGCCTGTTCTAAACATAAACTCTACTCTAGATTCATTGGTTGTCTCCTTTCTTAGCATAACCTACACACAAAAATCCAAATAAAAATGATATGGAAAATAATCATTGGATCAAAATGTCCTAATCAATGTTAGGTCTCTAACTATGCTAGAAGTTGAATGCAAATTCCCTGCTCCTTAATTCCTCCTTTCTTAGTTTTTAAATGAGTAACAATATCCTTCTAAGAGACATTAGTACCCTATAGAAAGACAACTTTCTTATCAATCTTAGCAATTGTTTCTTGCAATATTACCTCTACTCAATTTAAACATAGTTCTTGGAAATATTCACCTCTATAAGTCTTGATATCCACTTGCACCATGGCATATCGAGAGGAGTCAAGTGTCCTTGTAGCACCTCAAAAATTCAATGGATATTGGTAGTTCATTGTATTATTCATAAACAAATTGAATCGAATTTATTGAGTCAATACCAACCTCTGACTGTAGAATCACAATCCCAAACTTTTTGATGCAATTCATGCTAGGTAATGCATATATATGAGTAGAGGAGGGATACAATCAACCAAATAATTCATTGGGATGAGACTAATTGCACATCGACATGTCTAATTAACTCATGCCGCCAATTCAAATCTGCCTTAATTTACACCATAGGAATCAAATAATCAAATGATAGGTTATTTTATGCATTTAGTCAAATGGTGCTTCAATTGATAGGTTATTTTATGCATGTTATTCATATACATTTAGTCAAATGTGAATATTAATATATTGCTCGTTTGGTCTCTTCCAATGACTAGGATATATAGGGTATTTTGTTTTTCTCTAGTTTGAATCTTGTAGAGTTGCACTCAAATAAATAAGACAAAGTTTTCCTCATAATTTTATGTGGGGTGAAAGAAAAATTTTCAGCTCATTCGTCATTCTCTCAATCAAGAAAACAATTTTCAACTACCCTACTTTCTTTACAAATCAATTCTTCTTCATACAATGGGGACATTATCGCCTAGTCAATGGGGAAATGAATGGATTAGGCGTGTTCACGTGAACATCTTATGAGATTTATTTTATATTCCTTTAAACTGGGTTGTCTCAATTTTATTGAATCACTATTCTATATCATTGTTTTAAGTTCATATTTTCTTGTAGGGAGGCATAGAAAAGCTGGCCCAACAATGCAATGAATTGACCAGAGGTAACAAAATCAACCAATTATCTAACAAGTCAACCAGACTTTGTAATGAATTGACCAAATTGAAGGGAAATGATCAAGTTATGAAATTACTATCCTAGGAGGAAGAAAACACCTAGTAAACAAGAATTTGAATCAAAGATAGAGTGTGTACGACCTTTAGGGAAGAGAAATAATGCCCAACAAATAAGAATTTCCCCAACAGTTTAAGTAGAAGGACAAATTTCTAAATTAACGAGCCTGATAATACAAACTTAGCCCAAAATTTGCAATGAGATTCTTTTTAAATCCATCGATCTCAAATCACAAAAAAATTGATGGTATGGTTTTTTTTTTTGGGATGCATTGTTTAATGGGCCAGACTTGATTCTAACAAAGAAATTATCATATTAATATAAAATGGATTTTTGAGTAAAGGTTGTCAAAATTAAAGTTTGGTATTCATCCTTCTGATCCATTAACAAGAATAGGAGAAACAAATCCCTCACACATAATTAACCCACAAACACATAGAAATTGCAAAACAATTCATGACATAATGTTTACCCTGGAAACCCAAATAGGAAAATTATCTTTGAATGGAGGTTCAATTCTCTTTTTGACAATCTTTGGTATAATGAAAATATTGTCTCTTTGTGCATCTTCCTCTCTTGGCCAAGAAAAATCCCTTTTGAGAGTGAAAATAATGGAATAAATTTGAACATATGAGGGGCTAAGTGGAAGGCCAACAAGAGCAACCCTTCATCTTCCCTTCCTCAACCTTCTCTCCTATTTTATTTTATTTATCTTTTAGCTAATCCATTTCCCTTCTCATTTCCATTTTTTTTGTTAAAATTTTAAATTTACATTACTTTCCATAGTTTGTATAACCTTCATTTGTTGAATTGACTTGTAGGTATTGAGTCTTAGAACCATTTGTTGGTTCATATACATTTTATATCACACCTCCCCATTGAGAGGATTTTTGGTCTCCAAAAGCTCAAAGGAATCCAATCTAGATCAATGTTCCTTTTGTCTACTTCTTTGGAATGTGGCTCTTACTCTGAATCCTAGATACAACTATAACTATGGCTATGGATCATGGCTCTAGCTACTGGCTTTAATCTCAACTATGTCTCTATCTCTGGTTGTTGGCTCGTTTATTCCCATAATGTAGAAGTTTTCTCACTGACTCTCAACTCTGAGCAATATCCATATCTGAACTCTGCAATCAACACTCATTCCCATATCTTTCTCTCATAATTGGAGACATTCCATATTGGAAGTTAATGAATCCAAATCAAATATTAGTCTATGTTTAATGTGACCCCACCACACTATGCCATCATGTAACAATTCCAAAATGAAAGTGCAGTATGTGTTCTCTTGCTAGGATCAATTGCTTCCCATGATGGAAAAACCTCTTTGGTGCCTGCACATGCTTTCAATCATGTCATGTATTTCTTCAAAACACCCCCATGGTCATTGATCTCCATGAACCACTCTCCAACACATCTCCAAGAAGGGGATCTTCAGATGCAATATTGAAAACAAGAATTGGATTGTGGCTACCCTTAACATCAACCTATTGTCCATATTGTTGGTGTCATTGACCTTATCTATTTCTATAGATCCTTAGCTAACTTCTACTCCATGGATTGGAGATGTAGTCAACTCTTCATATTTTTGAATATTCACTCTCCACACTCTTCTCTTGGCTGTGTGGTTTCTTGGGTGAATCTATTGATGAAGTCGCCAACACTTTTCTTCCCAATGACCACTCAACTTGTAGTAGAAAAAACATTTCTTAGCGATGTTGTATGGACTACTTGAGATAGTCCTCCTCGCCATGTGCCTTTGAGTTTGTTGTTGGATTGAGGAATACTTCTTGTCCTTCTTCTTCTGAAACCATTCAAGATTGTGGAATATGGCTTGATTTTCCCAACAAGATGCCTCAAGATGGCATTTCTTAGCAAGCCTCTAAATATCAACAGTTTAAAGTGTTGTGGTGTTTCCTCTCATAGTAATGAAAAACAAGGGATGTCTTGTTTGAGGAAGAAATTTTGGTCTTCTTCTCCTTCTTTCCATGATTGATTGGATCGCTACTTATTTTGAGTGATGGTGCAGGACAAGTATTTGAACTCTTCTTATAACTATAATTCCGCAATCCACCATGATAAGGATAAGGTGGTAGTGGGTTTCCACCTTCATGTACTGTTGTTCCATATTCTAATGAGTAGGCCAACTCTATCATGTCTTTCGTCTTCACAAAAGTGGTCTTCATGGTCATGGATTTTTCCTCTCTTCTATCAGAGCCTAAGCCTTCATGATTTACTTGCAATTTAGCTACAATGGGGCTTAGAATGCCTTGTATTCTCTTACCTTTCCCTTGTGCATCATATCCCATATACCTTAAAAGTTTGGAACCAATGCCTCTGGTATGTTTTTCAAAGTCACCAATCTAATCTAGAGAAATGTCTATGGAAGGTGGGATTACTAGAGTTATCTTAGTCATGGTGCTAGCTTCAACAATGGAAATGGAAGGTGGCCTTGCTTCTCGATTCTCTTGGATAGTTGCTTGGAGTTTCCTTCTCCTTGTTTGCCAACTCTTGTTGTAGCTAAGCCATCATTTGAGTGAGCCTATCTATTTTCCAGACATCCAATTGAATGACCTTCTCTAACAAGTGTACACGATGATATTTATGCTTATCCCAATCTACCATGACTGTAATGAGGGAGTCTTGGCATTCAAAAAATTGCCTCTTTATTAATGGAAAAAATTTGGCAGAGGTCTCAAGGTTCTTCTCCTTTTCTGTCATCCTTTGGTCATACATCCAGACCTTCTATTTTAGGTGGTTATTATCTTCTTGAAGTTGAGCATTGCTACCCCTTAAGTCTTCCAACCTCTCTCTACTCTCTTTACTCATGCCAAGGTATTCAATGTTCTGGAAGGTACATCACAATTAATGATTCAACTGCTCTGATACCTTATGATACATAACTGAGAGACTTATGGCCCACTCACTTCCATAACATATATCCTCCATGGAAGTTTGTTTCTGATCTCTCTCTAAGTGTTATAGAGAGCTCTATCTTCAAATAGGACGCTAGTCCTTTGTTCCTCTACCTTGTATAAGGATTTCTATTCTTCTAATGGCTACAAGGATTTCTCTCAACATGTGAATATCCTATTCTAATTTATTGTAAGGACAAAATTTATTTATAATTTTTTTCTAATAAAAATCTAGAATTAATAGGTGCAAAACAAAATATTGCCATATAATTTTTCTTAGCATTAATATCTGAAATATCTATCCACGTGTACTGACTGAAATGATCTTTCTTGTGAAGCCTAATATGAGGAAACATGTTCTTCTTTATGTAATAAGCTATGCCTCCAATTCCTTCGTAGTAGCATCTCTTGTTACATACTGACCACACGACAAAACCTTCTATATTAGGGACCTTGGATTCTTCATTCTGCCAAGTTTCAATAATTAGTATATTATCAATTTCACTCAGGATCCAATATAACATGAGAGATTTGCTCCATGTAAATCCATAATTGTTCCAAGAGAGGATATTCAGTGTCCCAAATTCCTATTTATTATTATATTTTTGATCTCTATCCTTTATAATAGTTTTTCTATTTGTAATTATTGCCCATTTTCCTTCCTTCATAGCTTGAATTACCTTTTGAACTTCCTTCCTTAATTCAACTTGATCTTCTGGAATGGGGTCTTCATTTATAAATATTCATGACCCTTTTAGACTCATAGTTTACTGAGTATGCCATATTTATGGTCATTAGAGCTTACCTTAACATGACTTAACCTATTTTTATGCTTGATTATTTTACCTAAACTCTTTGCTTCTATCAGATAAGTTGTTTCAATTTTTAATTTTTTTTGTCATTCTTCGTTGACTAGAGCTAGTATGTCCTCTTATTTCTCCTCTTTCAAACCAAAAATTATGAGGTTCACATATCTTTTGTTACACTCATGGTTTAACTCTATAAGCTTATTCATCTCCTCTTTGATGTCTAATTTAACTACCAAACTTAGGGCCACATTGTTATTTAACTTTTATTCTAGCTCTTTAATCTTGTTCTTCATTTTAAGATTCTCTAGGTTATCAACCTCGCCCTCTTGGGTTAGTTGTTTCTTTTCTTGTCTTTGCTTTTCCATTTCCTTGTAATCTAGTCTTCATTTTCTGCAATTTATTCTCCAACCTAGTTATTTTACTGTCTATCCATTTTTGAATCTTGTCTTAAAAGAATGCAAACTTATTATCAAGCATTACCTATAAATCCATTTGAATTTTGGCTTCTCTTTCTTACCTATGTTTCTCTAATGATTCTATATAGTTGAAAATACTTTCTAGGGTTAATTTGTTTGGCCTCCCTTGTAGAGTTTTGGGTAATGTGGTGAATTGCTTATATTGGAATAAATAAATAAAGACAAAAATAAATTATAACCAAGACTAGGAGAAGGAACTTGTGCTTCTGATTAGGTTAGGATTTGTGCCTAGTGATGTATCCACTTATCCCTCGATAATATATATTCCCTCAATCTACCTCAAATAACTATGGATTTTCCTGGTAATGGATGCATCTGTGTATGTGCATGCTTTGTAGATTTCACGAAATAAGAATCCTATGATGGATTTGTCTACATTTTTCCTTAGAGAGATGGATTTTTCTAGATCTCTCCTCAGAAAGATAGATCGAATAGGTCAACATCTCTGATCTTCTTGGTGATGGAGTTGTATGTGTACGTGCATGCTTAGTAAATTTCACCAGAGAACCATTTGGTGATGGATTTTTCTAGATTTCTGCTCAGAAAGATAGATCGAATAGGTCAACATCTCTGATCTTCTTGGTGATGGAGTTGTATGTGTACGTGCATGCTTAGTAAATTTCGCCAAAGAACCATTTGGTGATGGAATTTCCTAGATTTTTCCTCAAAGAGATAGAGTGTCCATACTTTTGCTTCAAACAATCAGATTTTCTTATGGCTCATATGGATTTTGCTTATGCCTGAGACAAATATGTCTGAGTTTGTATTCCTTATATAGGTAATATCACTTGCATCAAACATATTTCACCTCAGATGAATTTTTGCCTGATATGGATCTGTCTGGATTTTTTTGCCTTGAATCATTTTCCTCAGACATTTTTATGCCTCAGATAAATCTATCCATATTTTTAGTCTCAATCTATTTGATTTGATTTTGACAAGTTTATCGCTTAGTTTATGTGATTTTCCTCAGATGGTTTTATGCCTCAACCCATTCTATTTGGGTTAGACAAGTTTTAAGTCAAAAGCAAATGTTAATAAATAATTAATAAAATTATCTCCAATGAAAAAGAGAACATCGCTCTCATTCTCATAATGAATCTAGGATCTCAAAGTATAGGGTTCTTTATATAAGCACTAATAATTTATACAAATCTCATAATAAGTTAAACAAGAGAAAATGAAATGTTCTTTTGAATCAAACACCTTGATATGTAGTTTACATATTCCTTATTCATAAGGTTTCAATGTTCATTCCTAACTAGTGACAACATACCTTGAGTTTCCAAAGATGAGAGCAAATTCTATAAAAAAAGTATCTCCTAAAACAATTTGGAGTGATAATAGACCCATTCTCTATCTTCAGATAAGTACAATAGTAATTATCATTTTTTTTTGAAAACAAATCTCTTAGTGAAATCCTAGTATATATCATATATGTTATGCTAACCTCATTTCAAAGAAGGCTAAACGTTCTATGATTTTGAATTTTTTTGGTTTGGCATCACTAGAATCCGACAAGACAATCTTTGCCAAAATTGCAATTTTGGATTTGATGAAATCGTTGTTTTTGATGAAGAAATGAATTCAAAACCCTTACATACTCCTTATGCAACTAGATTGTGCAATGCAAATGTTTGCTATCCACAATTCCATCAATCTAAAATGATTCTTGTTGGATTTCAGACCAAAAATGATTCTTTTAGATATATATAATTTAAACAAAGATATTAGATGATGACAAATTATTAATATCCAAGTTAAAAGAGTGTTGAAGAGTTGCAATTACTACATATTAATAAATTGAACAATTATTTTGATTGGAAAGATGTATATGACACCGCCATGCAAGAAAAAATACCTTTTACTTACTAAAGTCAAGCTAACTAAACATTGAAGTAAATATAAAAAATAATAAAGGAAGACAATTCGATGATGGTAAAAATATAAACACCAAAGTCTAGAAAATAATTTCATGAGGGATCACTCTGTTAATGAACTTGCATGAGGTACCGATCTATTAATGAACTCAAAGAACATGAAGGTAAGGACTCAGTTGCAGTCCTCAAATTTGAAAGGGTCGGTCCTAATTTTGCTTAGAAGGGTATATACTCATGCAATCCTTCCATGCTGAAAAGATTCCAAAAAAATTACATTTCAATAGACAACAATAAATTAAATACACACTTCATAAAAAAATTTGTTAAATAAAATATTACATTTACAGTCAAATTTATCCCTAGTAGAGAAATCAATAAATCCAAAATTATCATTCTTAAAAACTAGATGATTGCTTGGAAAATATCACATAATAAAAACATCAAATATATATTTAGTCAGATTTGAAAATTCATTGTCATAGAACAACAAACTTTGTAAATTGTATTAATTCTTTTCAAAATGAAATAGGACATTCTGTCCCCAAAACAAAGGTATACTTGATTGTTTTTACCCATCATATTCCATATATCCCCAACTCTCGTCCTTAAACAAATGTAACCCTAAAAATACTATTATGTAATACATTTTTCCTAAAAACTTTTAGAAATTAACTGTCACCACCATCTTAGCATATCTTGCACGCTATTCTACAATGATTAAATGCAATATGTTTGAGAAATGCTCCACATACAAGCTTAAAAATTATTGTTACTTAAATGCCTTCATATAAAATTCCTAACAATTGTAGATGACTACTCAACATATGATCTTCTCTTGAAAAAAATCATGACACACAAAATAACTACTAATCCTTGAGCAACAAATTTGAAATCAACATAAATGCATGAACTTAATCTCAACATATGCATTTCATAGATTTCAGGTGATAACATGAATCATGATCTGATATTTTACATTAGTATGTAGTGGACTATGTATATGCTCACAACGAAGATATAAATTTTCACTTTATGATCATAGACTTGCATATCATGCACCATTAAATATGTAGCCTCTCCATTTAAATGATCAATTGGATTTGGATACAACAAAAGTTGAGGAAGAAAAACTTCAAGTACATTTACAAGATTTGAAGTGAAAATAACCAAAAGGTAAGTATATTGACAAATCAGAAATTCAGAAAATCTTGCAAAATAAGATATTGGCAGAACACAATAAAACTTGAGAGATATTATGGAACAAACAAGTAAAAGTCAAATGGTCAAAAATTGAAAATTATCTTACTAAACATGGGACTCCAATTTTTATCAATTACATCTACGCAAACTGAACCAAACTTGAATGACAAATTTATAAATAATATCAATATTTATTAAACAAATATAGATTTTGAGAAGCCCACTAATACAATTTATTTGACAATTTACCACACGATAATACAATAAACACCCATGTCGTTTGATTGCAACCTGCGATCCATTTGGAAAGAAATCATACTTAAATCTCATCAACAATGGAATGAAATGTCTTATTGATGAAAGATATAGTATTGGAGATTTGTATGGAGAGACATTAGGTAACTCCACATGAATCTTCCAAACTCTTCCTTGATAAGGGCCTATAAAAAATGGATCATGTAGACAATTTATTGTAGATTATTAGTGTAGCAACTAATAGATTTAACAAGTACACAATAAAATATTTACAACCACACTTGGAAATGTCTATGTTAATCATCAAATACTAATATTACAAGAAAATAATAATATATCTTTGCTTCTAGATTTTTAAAGACAAAACTGGACAATTAGCACATTATTGTACTTCACCAACCATATTTTTCATAA
>ML821548.1:102641-116365 GCA_009831015.1 Picea engelmannii
GAGAGAGAGAGAGAGAGAGAGAGAGAGAGAGAGAGAGAGAGTTCTGCAAATAATTTCCAAGCCGGTGGTCCAAAACATTTGATATTTAAAAAGGAAAAAAGTTATCCAAATATTTTTAAAGTGGATGTGAAGAAGTATAAGTCAAAACAATGTTCCATAGTTGGCAATAAATACAAATTAATTTCCATGTACATGGTAATAAAAAATTAATTAAAAGGGAAAGTTTCTACATATTTTTTAAAAGTGCACGTGAAGAAGTACAAGTCAAACAAAGATTCCATATTGGAAATAAGTAAAGTTAATAAGTTACTTGGAAATCAGTAAAATTTATTACATAAACATATTAGACATATTATTGTTTAAGAGCCTCTATAATCCATATCCTCATAACAATTATGAGGACTAAACAATCTAGCAGCATTAAATATAGGTAAATCTACGAACCTTGCATTTAGAGAGTTAGTCACCTTCATTACATAAAAGTTTCCCAACATAATGCAATCATCTATTGTCCCCAATATTTGTGACTTCGACAAACTCTCAAACCTCAATGCATGTACATGTACCATACTTGTGTGATCTACAAACTCAATAGTTCCTTAATCTGCTTTACTTAAAAAATATGATATGTTCAATGCACCTTCCTTGAACTTGCCTCATAGAAATCGCTTATGAAGCAAGTTAATAGTGGCAGATGTCAACATGATCCTCTTGGAACTTTTGATTCAACTTATTTAACTCAATAAGCACATCTGCAAGTAAATGGATGCAAAATTGAACTTGAAATATTGTGGCCAACTCATACATTTTTTTCTCCCCTAACTGTCAATATCTTAACAAAGGTGGCATGAGCTTAATGAGTCTTTCCATGATTTTTCCTCTAGAAAGCCATCTAATGTGATGTATTTGTAACACTTATAGCCTTGTGATTTGAAATGACTCCATTATCTCTTTCAATTCTCCATGTCTCTTAATAGATTTCCATAGCCATAATAAACCTTGTTTGAAAACTTATAAATATCTTGTAACTATGCAAAATAAGATGAAGCATCATTTGCTGCTAATGCTTCTTGGTGAGCTATGCAGTGGATATCTAATAAATGAGGAGCATGTCGACAAATATTGGTAGATAAAAATTCATGAATACCCTTCATGGATGAAGCTCCGACATAGCCAAATCCAAGCAACTTTATCAAGGATAGATCCATTTATGCTAAAAGAGATGTCATAATATCATATATATATTACGATGTTCCATCCCTGATTTGAAGCAAGCGTATGAATTTTGTAACACATTGACCTCTTCCTTCATTTTTCAAATATGTAATATAAATGATCAAATGTTGCACCATAATTCAATCAATACTTTCATCAACTGAAATTGAGTAAAATGGGCTATTGTAAATCTCATATTTTAACTTTTTCCAATATACCTCCTTAGTAGCTTGTAGAAACTCTTTTCCAGATGTTGTATTTGTATATGTTGAATATTCATTTGTTAGAGGCATATGAGGAGTTTTATTATAGATATTCAAGTCACTGATTGAATTATATACTTCTAAAGGTAAATCATGTATGGAAACAAAATACATGTTTTCAATCACTGATATACTTCTCCCCTTCTCAACACCCACCATTATCTCTACATGTTTAGTAATTTTAAGAATAATTTTTTTTCTTCCCCCCTATAAAATTTGCAAAGAAAATTTATGAGCCTATGATGTTGCATCGATGTTTAGACCACTGACTTGAATATTTGTACTTCCATCTTTAGCAAATGGAATTCCTTTTCAAATTTTACAAACCATGAACAATTTATTTTTTCAACACCATTACAATATTTTACGACATAATCCCATTGAAATCTTGTCTTCCATTTGGACTTGAATGCTCTTTTGGGCCTCATGGATGTTTGTTCCTCTTCAATAAGTTATACACTATCTGATTCATGGTCTTCAGATGGATGATCATATACTTCATTTTAGGAGTTGCATGATTAATTAGAGTGTTGTGGGATATTGAATGCATAGGCAAGTGAAAGTTGTTTTTATCCTTTTTAGGACAACCAAGAGGTGACATTTCTCAATAATTTATACTGACATACAATCAATAAAATAAGGAATATAAAATACAAATTAAGTGGGCATAAAATCATTTGTATATAGAACTATGCATATATGAATGTTCCCCATAGCATGTTGCAAATATGGAAGACGAATCCTAGTAATTTATACTCCATGTTACAAAATCAAAATAGTGATGTACAATATGAAAGGAAAATCATAGTAATCGGTACTCATATTACAAAATTGAAATAATGATGTATTATATAATTCTTAGAATATTAATGGAGACCATTCTTTGTAAATCCAATTAGGGTAAGTTTTATTTTAGATCAGTTTAAGCATTCATAAAAGAGGTTTATTTATGATTGTCCTCTTTATCAATTATACTTATTGTGGATAAGTGGGTATTTCTCTACCAGATGAATGTTCCTGGACAACCCCCACATAGATAGCAATAAAGAGAATTAAAGAAGAGAAAATTTATATTATTGCTTCTAACAATCAAATAAATAAGAAAAATATTGCAAACCTCGTAATATTTCATTGTGATGAGTCGTCCTTATATGATCTCTTTGCCACTTTGTCCTTATCTTCTAAATAGTCCTTATATGATCTTTGAGTTATGATTCCCGAGCTATAAGTATACATTTGGGTTTGGATTGGTCATCCACCCACATAATGTTAAAATGTCCCAATAATGATATCAGGCTTGTAGAAACAAATTTTCATGTTAAAAATTTGAAAAAAACATTAACCATTGACGTAATAGGAATTATTTTACACACACACACACGTATTCATGTTTGTATTGTAAGGAAAGGGTGTTAGCATTGGTCCTTGCAGATTTATGGAAAAGTTGGATGGGGGCTTGACTTTGGTTTCTAGGAGGTCTCGAGGATATTTTCCATCTCTTCCATCCACTAGTCATATATATGGAAATTCTCTTTCAAGTGGTTGTTCTCTTCTTGAAGATGATCATTGCTGCCTCTTAAGTCTTCCAACCTCTCTCTTCTTGCATGTTGAGGTATTTGATGTTCTGGTAGTTGCATCAAGATCAAGTATTCAACTACTCTGATACCTTATGATATGTAAACAAGGGACTTATATCCCACTCACTTCACTAACACAGATCCTCTGTAAAATTTTATTTCTAATCTCTCTTTTAGTCTTGTATAGAGAGCATTTTCTTCAGACATGCCACTAGGTATCTGATCCTCTTCCCTATACAAGGATATTTGTTCTTATAATGGCTGCAAAGCCTATTCTTAGCATAATCACTGCTCTGGATTCATTGGTTGTCTCCTTTCTTAGCATAACCTGCAAACAAGAAGCCAAAAAACAATGATATGGCAAATAATCCTTAGTTCAAAATGTACTAATCAACGTTAGGTATCTAACTTTGCTAGAAGTTGAATGCAAATTCACTGCTCCTTGATTCCTCCTTTCTTAGTTTTTAAATGAGTTATGGTAGCCTACTAAGAGACAATAGTACTCTACATAAAGACAACTTGCTTATCGAGCTTAGCAATTGTTTCTAGCAATTTGACCTCTACTCAAATCAAACATAGTTCTTGGAAAAATTCACCTCTACGAGTCTTGAGATCCACTTGCACCATGACATATCTAGATGAGTCAAGTGCTCTTGTAGCACCTCAACAATTCAATGGATATTGGTAGTTCATTTTGTTTATTCATAAACAAATTGAATTAACTTGATTGAGTCGACACCAACCTCTGACTGTAGAATCACAATCCCAAACTCTGCGATGCAATTTGTGCTAGGTCATGCATAGATGTGAGTAGAGGAGGGATACAATTAACCAAATAATTCATTGGGATGAGACTAATTGAACACAAACATGTCTAATAAACTCATGTTGGAAATTAAACTATTCCTTAATTTACACAATAGGAATCAAATACAAATCCTACACAGTCTCAAAAGAAATGAAAATTCAAATGGTGCTTCAATTGATAGGCTAGTTTATGCATCTTATTCATTTTCATTTAGTCAATTGTAAATATTAATAGATTGCTTGTTTTTCCTCTTCCAGTGGCCAGGATCTGTAGGATATTTTTTCTTGTACTTTGAATCTTGTAGAGTTTCACTCAAATAAACAAGACAATTTTTTCCTTATAATTTAATGTGGGGAAAATGAAATTTTTTCATCTCGTTCCTCATTCTCTCAATCAAGAATTTTTTTTTCAAATACCCTACTTTCTTTACACAACAATTCTTCTTCATACAATGGGTACATTATCGCCTAACCAATGGGGAAATGAATGGATTAGGGGTGTTCATGTGCACACATTATGAGATTTATTTTATATTTATTTAAACCGAGTTGTCTCAATTTTCTTGAATCACTATTATATTTTATTGTTTTAAGTTTGACTCTTCTTGGAGGGAGGCATAGACAAGATGACCCAACAAGAAATGAATTGACTAGTTTTATGAGGAAAATCACTCTATGGCATGGGATAAACCACAATAGACAGAATGACTGCAGAAATCAACTCTAGTCTCAAGTATGCTATATAAACAAAGATTCTAACAAGACAAGATGAAGAGACTACCTCATCTGTATGTTTGAAGAAGACCACCATTGAGCACCCCGCTCAAAGCTATACACATGAAACTTGTCCTCAACAACCAAGATACACAAGCATATGGTGATAATATATAAATTTAGCACATATAATAGCATAATCCATCAATATTCATAACAAATATTCCCATGGAATAACAATTCAAATATTTTAAAGACATTAATTGGACGAGAAAAGAGTATTTCTATTAAAATATGATCAACTAAAGTGTATGAATGATAAAATTCCATGTCGACACATCTCAAAACCGAGAAACTAAGTCCCTTCCAGCTAGGCCTCCACCACTTCAATCCTCCACCAAAGGCAAACTCATATTAGAGAGAAAATGAGTTTCTCCATCAAAGAGGGAAGAGCTTGGGGGATGAACAATGTGTTCAGACTTAAAAGGAAAAAGGGATGCAAACTCAATATGAAGTGAATAATTTCTCCAGAGTAATTTTTCTCTCAAATTCGAATTCTTCTCCTTTCTTCCACAGCTTGGATATGGCCCATTTATAGCCTTCAAATGGAGCTAAAGGGACGAGTCGAAATGTTTCCAGTATATGAAAGGTCAATGACCATTGATCTCATGATGTGACATGGAAATCCGACACCATTTTTTAATTATGGGCACAAAACCTGATGTACATGCGTTTTAATGGTGCAACCTACGTATAAACATGCTTTATAGCTATTAGGGCACGTATATGTGAAAAAATATGATTTTTAGCTTTGGGAATTGAAAAAAGGGACTTCAAGTATGCATAGGGAAATGGAAAAGGCCTTCTGAGAAAGTTTCATGGGGTGAGGTAAATATTTCTATAACAGATGCCCCCTAATGTGTGAGGTGAGAGGAGTATCTGCAATGGACGAAATACATTATAATTCCCAGAAGTGGAGTAATGGAGACCCAACTGGACTATAACACACCCACTACCATAATCAATTTTTTCATTTCTTTCTGCAGAATCAGAGCCCCCGAAATATCTACGGAGGCCTAGCGTAAGCTAGATCTTTCTCTGTCTACTCCCATGTGATCGTGGGTCATGATCACAGGTCGAATAACCATGGCGCCTCTCACTAATTCATGACTCGATGCTACATAAATGTCGAATCGTTCGACTCTGCAACCGTCGAACCCCGACAGGGCTAGCGACTAGCCAATAGGGACGAATCCCAACAGGGTTAGCGAATGGCCAATAGGAACGGGCCTTGTCGCGCGATTGAGTGGAGTATAGGTGGCAAGAGGGAAACATGACATGGTGGGCGACGTGACAGGAGACAAGTCCCACTTCACACGCCACACCATTTCGGACCCCCCCCCCCATTAAAGGCAGAATGGAAAGGGGGCTCCGGAATGAAGCCTCAGCTATAGATCTGGGTGGGTGGACTATGGCCGTCCAGATCTACTCACCGCTTACCCTAAGGTGTATTCGTGCCCCAGCTTAAAGTTGACATCTCTTCCTCACATCTGACGGTCGTTACAGACCCTGAGATCCTCCGAAAGAATCTCGTCCGTTCATCGGGACTTATCATCACGAGAGTCCGAACTCTCGACCACGGGACTCCCAAATTATCGATCCCTGGTTTCTCGATGTGATTAATCTCTCGACACGTAGCCTCCTTAAATCAGACGGTCTAGATCTGTCTTAGGTTTTCCACCATGGAAATTCCCGATCTCTCGTCACCAGGACTCCCGAGTTCGCGATTCCTGATTTCCTGAAATGGGAAATCTCACGACACGTGGCCTCCTTAAATCGGACGGTCCAGATCTATCTCAGGGTTTCCACCATGGAAAGTCTTGATCTCTCATCACCAGAACTCCTGAGTTCGCGATTCCCGATTTCCCGAAATGGGAAATCTCACGACACGTGGCCTCCTTAAATCAGACGGTCCAGATCTATCTCAGGGTTTCCACCATGGAAAGTCCTGATCTCTCATCACCAGAACTCCAGAGTTCGCGATTCCCGATTTCCTGAAATGGGAAATCTCACGACACATGGACTCCTTTAATCGGACGACCCGAATCTACTTCGGGGTTTCTACCATGGAATGCCCCGATCTTTTGTCACCAGAACTCCCGATTTCCCGAAGTGGAAAATATCTTGACACGTGGCCTCCGTTACTCGGATGGTCCAGATCTATTTCGGGGCTTTCGCCCCTATTCACTGGGGGTTTAACCCTCGTGTATCTCCTGATAGATCCAATGGCTGTCGGGTTTTCTAGCCGAGATCCGACGGCACAAACTTGTTCCTTACTTGTGTGCTCTCCCACGACTCCTTGGACATGGAAATATCAACGGTCCAGATGCTCTCATGGACCTTGGGGATCTATGGTATGAACCTCTTCGCTACCCACGAAGACACAGAAAGTCACAGGGGTAAGGCACTTAACATCCTACTTTCTCCTACCAAATCTAACAGTCATGAATGACCACAGACTTCCTGATGGAATCTCGTCCATCGATCACCACC
This sequence comes from Picea engelmannii, assembly GCA_009831015.1. NCBI lineage: Eukaryota > Viridiplantae > Streptophyta > Pinopsida > Pinales > Pinaceae > Picea > Picea engelmannii. The sequence goes on from ML821548.1 coordinate 109,771, forward strand.
TATCAAGGTTAAGGCACTTAACCTTCCAGCTTCTTCCTCTTATCTGACGATCGTGAGTGACCACAGATCTCCCGACGGGATCTCGTTTGTCGATTCGATACTTATCAGGGATTTCTTAAGGCCTTGCGCCTTCACGTCCTCCTTTCAGGCTCTTGATGGGATTTTCAAGAAGGGTATCTCTATGGGGAGGTTTACCCAGGGTACTATCTGAGGCAGATAAGGGTATCGCTCTCCCGAGAACCAGACATGAAGTCTGAATTAGATCAGTATGCACATAAATAACGATTTATGAGAACATAAGCCTTACGTAGTCTTTCCATATAAACATACAACTACCAGTACTGATCAAGACACCATACAGACATTCTTATAAGGAAATCATTCACAATTTCACAACTTATGATAATAAATGTCAGAATACATATATTTCAAGATGCTAAAGGAAAAACATTTATCAGAAAGTAACACCAGGGGTTATGCAACTACTGAGAGGGGTGCTCGTTTCCACCCAACCATAGGCTCAATGACTCCCAGCAGATTTACCACTAGCCACCCCCGAGCTAAGACCACGATGCTGTGAGACTGCGTCTTTGTTTTCCAGTGACCAGGAGCAAAGGTTACTCTCCTTCCTCTCTTCTATCACTCACTCTGCATATTGCCAGAGTTCTCTTTCTCCCCTCGCATCTGCCCCCCAATCTCTTCTCCCCCACTCGTTATCCTCTTGTGAGGTTACGTGTGGTGCGATTTCCTTCGCGCTGGTCAGGCCTGACAGCTCTACAGATGGGCGGTTCACCTCCCCATCCCTCATTAATTCCTGAGGAGCCATCTACCTACCAGCCTGCGAGATATTTAATTCAGGGCCAGCGAGCCGCTTTTGGTTCTCCGGGCCAGTGAAGTCCAAATACGGTATTGATTTTCGGTGGAAGTTAACGCCACCTTTCCAGGTGCCTTCCACCGCCTTTCTGCATCCATCGTGGTCTCTTTTTCAGCATATCCCCTCTCAGCAGTCCTGCAATATAAATTCATAATATTATTCACATTCATCGACCTTTTCCACAAGGTCCATTCACATCACATATTCACATTTCTGAGTTTGCCACAGTTCTTGGCCAGTCCAGTTATTTTTACAAACTGGGGGAAACAGGGTGTTACATGGACGAACTAGTTTCTCATAAGAATATTGTAATCCATAATGACTTTATACACATGACTTCCAATTTGAATTACACTACAGATCCATGTGGAAATATACCAAACAATTGTTCATGGCCATGAATAAGAAATACAAAGGTAGATACATGCCATAGGTTGTCATAGTCACGAACAAGGCCCAATGAAAACCAGTCTCAAAATCAATCTGACGATATCTGTATACAATGGATTACAATCTGATCTCCTATGATCACTGGAGTCTTATAGGTATTGGTCCAATGAATGATAGCAATAACTCAGAAAAGATGTGACTATAAACTAATGTCTTCAAGTCTCCTACACGATATGCCAAAGGTGCAAGTCTACATCATGTGAATAAAGGAGTTGAGGTTGAACAAAATGAAATTTTGTTTGATTACCGATCATTAAGGTATACCGTTAGCAAAAGAGAGACAACCTATCGATAATGAAAGTATGTATCAAGGAACCAAGTACATTCTTACAAGTGTGAATAAAGGAATTGAGATTGAACACTTGAAGAATCCATTGATCGGGATAAATTGTTGTATTCCCAACTGTCGATGGTGAGAAAACCCACCACTGATGACTACAAGCCTCTAGGTACTCATAGGACTCTAGGCCTCATTTCCATAATAGATGAGCTGAAGTCTATGGAAGGAGACCTGCTGAAAGGAGAGCATTAAGGCATCTCTCATTAGTAAAAACGAGGTAAAAAACAATAGCTTGATGATTTGGAGGAACTCAGATGAAGAACATGTTCATGAACCAATGACCCTATGCATCTTTCACATGCACCAAATGAAAGAAGTGCACAAAAAGACCCTCTTAATATCAGCCAATAAAGAAAAATGATGACAAAGGCAAGGAAACCACCAATAAGGCTAATGGAATCCAAGACATTGCACAAATCCCAATGTGTGAAAAGATTTATTGTCATCGAACATAAAGGAAAACCCCCAATCATCGACCAATGAGGAGAAGTCGACTACCGGGTTCAAGGTTAGCTACCCATAATGAAAGTAGGACCAGGGTGCACGGTAGGAATAGAACTTCATGTAACTATGAGACATACTAAGGGTATGGCTGACATGCAAAGTCAAGAGTTCTAAGAAATGGCCGACACAGGTTTATAGACATACTTTGAAAAAGAGCATGAGACATATGGAGGAATCCGACAACATATACTTGATAATGAAACTTTGTGATGCAGGAGGCACCAATCAAACTCTCCATAAGGATCAAAAGAGTAACCAGTTGGAGAAGTAAACTTTGAGTAATGATCTCAACTTCCTGAGGTCATGCTAAACCCAAAATTTGGATGACAAGTGGACTCAAAAGTTTGTGCTATGTTCAAATGCGACACGATTGTTGCCAACATGAGATAATATTCTTTTACTACCCATATTTTTTTTGTTTTTTCATAGACAAATAAATGTTATGATACAAAGGAGGAAATGAGTGTCACAAGTAAGAAACTAACTCCAACAATGGAAGATACCTATGATCAATGCAAGGAGGTGCATGCATGATATGGATACTCAGGGGAATGTTTCCTTGTAGGGTACATGGTGTCAAGCTGCAGAGGATATAAACAAGGCTCTTCTTGGTTGATGATGCAAACTGCCGAGATAATAGGCTTATAGCGAGAAAGAGGAAACCAACAATAGGCTCAATACTATAAGTAGGATAATGGAATGCCATTACAACTTAACACCAAAGAATGTCCTTTTTTGAAAATTTAGTCCCCTAAGCCTGAAACATTATAAAACAATACCCAGGAGAACTCTTCTAGCCACTAGTGACTAGAGTATTCCTTTTTCGAAATTAGTCTACTTGGTATGAAAAAGGGTTAAAATTACACCAAATAGACATCCTTCCATATCCAATTAACAAGTGTGAAAGAGACAAGTTCACTCGACAATCTTTTCAATTTTTGAGAGAGTCGGAAAAGAGCTTAAACAAGACTCGAGAATGCTTTTCTAAGCAAAATATGATGGGGGAGGCCAGGGCTCCCATGCAGGAATTCTGTCAAAATTCAACAACTCATAGATAACTGACACAAGCTTGGGAAAACCCAAATATTTCCAAGTCAAGGAGGATAAAATACTTGCATAGGTTACCTTATCTACAATATATCGAAGAATGACCCTTATCTAGAAGGGTGTAGAAGAAGGAAATCGAGGCTATACAATATCATTCCAATCAAAGGAAACCACCCTAGGACTTAGAGGGAGCATACTCGAAGAGAGTGGAATGCTCCCTTGTTCACAAGGTATCGGAATAGAAATGCTAAGGACATGGTCGAAAGATGCATCGCACCCCAAAAGAAGAGTGGGATTGAACAAATATTGCATCAACAATGTCACTTCCTTAGACTTGTCACTCTCCAAGTGAAGAGTGGTATTGACCAAAGATTGCATCGACATGACCACTTCTTCAACCATTGGTTGAATAGGATGCGAGACAACATGGTCTAGAGATGCATCACCCCCAAAAACAAGAGTGGTTTCGGTCGAAGATTGCATCGACGCAACCGTTGGTTGAACATGATGCGAGAAAACATGATCAATAGATGCATCACCCCCCAAAAAAAGAGTGGGATCACCCGAACATTTCATCGGCACGACCGTTGTATCAACCAAAGAAGGATTATAAATTTGGGAAACCAAAGATGACTTAGAACTCGAAGGGACCCCAAGAAAGGACAACGTTTCTTGTACCACAACAATAGCAAGGCACAAATGAGTAAGGTGATATCCTTTACAAAGTCTACAAAGGAACTTGGGCTTACTTCCTATATGTCTAGCCTTCTCAATCATGTGAATGCCCCTAGCATGACTTGCAGTGGCTAGTGACATGCTCCCAACATGTCTTGCAGAGGCTAGTAGTCGATCTTCAACATGACTTGCAAAGGTTGTTGACGAATCCCCAACATGACTAGCAGAGGTTGGTGATGAATCCCCAACATGACTAGCAGAGGTTGGTGATGTATGTGTAGTGTGACTAGCAGTGACTAGAGTTGTGCCCCCAACATGACATGCAACGACTGGTTGCTGGTATTCAACATGACTTGTAGAGGTTCTGGACCTATCTCCAACATGACTAATAGAGGTTGGTGATATAATGCAAGAATGACTCACAACGACTGGTATTGTGCTTCCAACATGACTTGCAGTGGCTGGTTGCGGCATTTGAGACCAAGGTTCTAGAAAAGACTGATTTTGAGAAATTGTAGGCCAGGAAGGGTTCTAGTATACACCATGGCCCTATCCAATAGGATAGTATCCTCCTCCAAACTGATTCATAAGGGTTGTAAGGGCATCATCACCGAGGAATCCACTTTCAAAGAGAAAGCGACATGACAAGGGTTACTCAGGTGAGGATTTATGTTTCCCCCATATGAAGGAACTTCATGAAGGGGGTTTCCCATGCTATAAAACTGACTCCCCCCAGATGAAACACCAGAGGATAGACATAGGTCTACCATGGGAAAAGAGTTCATAGGAACCAACATAGCGGAAGCAGGATATATGGACGAGATATAATAAGTTGAATGACCGCCCATTTGAGCACTTGCTCCCGGAAAAGTGAATCTAGGATTGGATCCATAGGAAGGAAGATTCCAACCTCCTATCGTAAGATTTGGTTGAGGGATATGACTCCCACCAAATGAAAAGGGAGAAAAAGGAGGCATCATGCCTCCAGACCCAAAACTAGGATTCACATAAGGTGACAAGACAGAGGATGGCAAGTGCAAAGACATGTCTGGCATACCAAGAGAAAAATATTGGAGGCCCAAGGTATTGGTTGAGTATCATGATTCAATGTACCACTTGGAAATACAAAAGGATTCATCCCCATGGAATGAGAAAATACCATGGGTTGGGTAGCGCTAACTGAGGGAGTCACCGGGGCTCCACTAACTAGACAAATGAAAAATCATGACGCAATAGAAAATCCTAAGGCCAACTAATAATCAGAGAGCACACCAAAGTAAAGAAAAAAGGCTAGTGCACACAAACATGATATAGTGGCTGAAAAGGGGCCTCCCTCACTAGAGTAGGTATGTCTCACCCAAGAGGGGCCTGAGACTCCCTTCAAAATATTGTAGGTATCAGAATCATTTATAAGGGCCCTCATAGGCTTAACAACACAATTGATCAGATCACCCAGGAGAGGTAATCTTCCATAAACGTTGTGTGCCTTTCAACCCTTATTTGACTCAGGGTACCTACAAAATAACCCCTGCAAGTAACCTATGTGGATACCTATGTCAAGCAACTAAATACACCATGATATAACCAATGTGCAGGAGAATAGTCGTAATTCAGGTCCACCATATGGGGAGGGTAACAAAGCCCAAAATATTGAAAGCACCACCTCTCACAGAGGTAAAGGTACTAGCAAGACCCCTAAATATGAATAGATCCCCAGAAATATCTCTGACGCTAAGAAGGTATTAGAGGGATATCTCTTCAAACAACTTCGCGCGACCTCGTGCTTAACTTCGGTGTGAGCGGAGCCTCCTGAAATCACCAATTATACAATGGATTTCACCACTCCCTTAGTCAAACACATATGTTTAGTTTAATATCCTTGGAGAAGTTTACTCACAAAATCCTATTCCAAGGCTCTATATTTTAAGCTAGTTTGTGCACCCTGAAAAATGAAACCGTTTCTAATCAATTTTAAATTTATCAGCATTATAGTGGATTTGTTTACTCAAAATATGTGTTCATGAAACTGATGATGTTGTTAACTACCAAAAACGCACCAGCATTTTGAAAGAAATATGCCTAATCTTGTAGGGAAATTTTGACTAGCTTCCCTAACTCCAAGTCCAAATCTGATTGCACAGTTGGAAAGCTTATGATCTGTAGATGAAAATCGACTATTTGAACGTGCAAAACGGACATTCCACGGCTGAGAAAATGGATTTTTACCAAAGGCAGCTTTTGCTGGAAATTTTGACTTTCGGTGGTTTAGGCGAATAGGACGACTGTTCATTAACCACCGAAAGCTGCGCTTTCGGTGGTAAATTCGCACAGAATCTTGCCAGTCAACCACCGAAAGCCTGTTTTAACCAGAATTTTCGAAATTTCGCACAGATCAAGGATTTTTGAATCCAAATGGTTTGAATTTGATTCTAATGGATAAATGGTGAATTATCAAGTCAGATCTAAAGATTATTTACAAGAAATAAGGTAAAAAGAAGAGTTTTAACCACATTTGGCATCTTTTCATAGGAGAAATTTCAGGGGTTTTTGGCTACACATCAACAACTCGAATTTATCTTTGGAAGAACAGGTTGAAGAAGCCTTGGAAGGCTGTCTCCACATCATCAACATTCAACAAGAGGAAAATCAGGGATTGACCTCCTTTTGAGGAAGTATCCCACTTCTTTTGCAGCAGATTTTTACTT
>ML821549.1:3597-21932 GCA_009831015.1 Picea engelmannii
CCCCCCCCGGTAATGGTAGCAGCATCACAAAGGTTTGGGAATTGTTGGGCCCACGTAGTTGACAGCAAGGGACAGACACATCGATGTGACATGCAATTCCAAGCTTCGGGTTTAAAAACTCAAGGGCTCTCGAGAACTCGCCTCATTTTGTTCTCGATCGTGGGGATGGTCTGGTGGTGTTCTCTAATAATCATGCCTCCGGTTGTGAATTGGACTTTCTTCTATGTTGAAGGTATTCTAGCCTCTCTGAATTTATACCAGGCAGTACAATGGGAGCAAGTTCCACTACCTGCAATGATGGTTCTGCTGACGAGAGCACAAGACGTATGGCAAAAAGTTCAGACGCGGCAATTGGAAGTACAACCCATGATGGATACAGTTGGACTCCTGGAGAGTGGGAATTTATACAAGATCGTGAATGCATGCATGCTTGCAACTTCAATTCAATCTCAGAATGGGGTTTAAGTTATTTATCTCATTTCCTAGGTGCAATAAACATCCTTCTTGTCTCGGAATCGTAATTCTCAGCAGTGGATACTCAGGGCAATAGTTCTTGGTTGGTCGAATTCATTTGGTGAAAAGCGCCAAGACATCTTCTTTTTTCGGTCTTCGTTTTGGATAAAGCTCACTTCTCTACGAATCCATCTGCGCACAAGGTCTTCGGTGAGCCTCGCCTTTCCATCTTTAGTTTTTTATGGTTCTAAGCATGCTCCTTTCATTCAGACGGGAAGTTTAACGACAATCTGTAGTGGATTCCTTGGGAAGCAATTAAGCTTCTTCTATCTCCGACAATTGTGGTTGTTCGAGGATTGGAATCCTATGTTGGCAAGCCTGGGTAGTATTCTCTTGGTGGAAGTCTCATCTACTGTTGGAATTGTCTCTGACACTTCGAATAAAAACATGGCCAAAGGAAAAATGCATATGCAGCCCCTAGTTGAGGAGATGGCGGAGTCTGCATAGGATAATTTTACCTCCACCCAACGTCTTTCTATCAAATTTAACTCTCATAGCTCGACCATCTCGTTTTCTCTCGACACCCTGGATCAACATCGAATGTTAATTGGTCAGCTTCAAGATGAAGTAGACTTCCTTCGTAGGCAAGGAGAATCAATGCAAAGGCAAATGGACTCGAGGACCTCCCCTTCAGGGTCGAACAACTGGATCAAAAGGTCACTATGTTGCTAGCTTTATGCTCTCACTAAGCGCATCATCGACATGCTCAGGAATTGACTACCCAGGTTGTGGTCATCCCAAATCTTCCCATCCCCTACAGTCGTGCCACTTGGAAAACCCACCTAGTGGAAAGGTCTCTCACCCAGCACAGTGAATGGTCATTGCAACTTAGATTGTCTTTTATCATAGCCCTATATTCTTAATTTCAAGTTTTATTTCAGTTTTGTTGTCTATAGTTTGTTATATGTTTGGGATCACTGTAGAACATTTGTATTTTTTTTGCCCACTAGGGATTCTCATCTTTTGAACTGTGTTTGGGCTTGGGTGTAATGTCCCATTTTTGGCGAGCTTAGAAAAATTAGATATTTAATTAATTATTTTATTATGTTGCCTAAAGTCAAATTGGGCAACTAATATTTAATTAATTATTATTTAATTTTTAAGTGACTTAATCAAAATATCATTATAAAGTCACTTTATTAGATAAAGTGTTCTTCTAGAAGCTTCGAGAAGGGTGAGTTGGATCTCTTTAAAAAGATCCATGGGGCCTTTAAAAGGAGAGGTCATTTGGAGGCAGATTGGATTTGGATCATTTTCTTGTGGAGTGCTCAGTGAAAACCCTTTCATTGTAGTTTGGCTTCAGTGGTGAAACCATCCACCCTAGTTAAAAGAGGAGGATCCATCTAGAATCTTCAATTGTGCTGCATCTATGGTTTGATATCAGTCTGGAGATGTAGATTCCTAAGGTTTTCATGTGGTGACCGTGACATCCTCTAGGTTTTGGCCTATCTTTGTGTGTTTTTCTGTTGATGTATTGCAATTGCCATAACAATCATTGGATTATTGTATTCATATCTTCAATCATAATAAAATACCCCATGATTCTCTTATGTTCCATGTGTATCTATTTTTGCTAGTAATGTGTTGGATGAATCCAGTGAAATGAATGCTAAGTGTTTGTGAAAAAAATTTAATGTAATGGCCTAGAAATCCATGGTATCCATGTGTAGCACTATTGGGGATATTACAGTGGTATCAAAGCATAATCCTCTGCAACTGTGAGGTTTGAAGGGCATCATTATATTGTTAGTTGGACGAGTTAGAGACTACTGGGGGGTGATTTTCTTATTGTTGGCCCGATTTTATCCTTTGGGATCGAGTTTCATTGTGAAGGTCGAACTGTCTTACAAAGACAAACATCTCCAAGTTGGGTCGTTTTTCTTCCTTGAGGGTGGATTCCTTGCATATTGGGCAAGTTTACAGCTGTGGGTCAAGCTCTCCTTCCAGTGGGACGAGTTCTGAGTTTGTTGGTTGATTTCTCTCGTAGAAAATCACGGGTTCCTCTTGCCTAGCATTTCCTTGCACGTTGGGTGCATCCCTTTGTAGTGGGGGTTGAGCTCTCACTCTTATCAGCAGGGATTTTCTCCAAATCTGAGGTATTTACAGTAAGTTGGGCGCGTTTCCTGTGGATAAAAGGGTGAACTTAATTGCGAGAAAGGAGTTCCTCATTCTTGAGCGGGTTTATCTTCATTAAGGGTCGATTCTTCACTATTCCCTAACCATATGAGACGTGGGGAGGTTTCACAACAATTGTGGGTCGAGTTTGCATAAACTAGGCGTATATTTTGATGAGAGACAACACCAATTCCTTGTGTGGTGAGTTATTGTTGCGTGGGAGTTATTTTCTTGATGGCAGAATCGATAAGCCTTCATTGTGGACGAGTTATCTGTGGGAATAACTGAGTATTTCCTCCCTGAGGTCGAGCCAGCTACAAGGAGGTAGTCCCAAATCCTGGGCGCATTTCTTGAGGCAAAAAGGAGGGCAATTCCATTGGGGACGAAATCCCATCACAACTGAACAGTGCATCTCATTTGTGGGTCGAGCTACTACTGTCTTTGGTTGAGAAAGGCGCATAGAACATCCATATATCAGCAGTGGTGAGGTTTCCTCAAATTCTGAGTGTGTATCCTGTAGAAAAAAGGCGCATTAGTGGACTACATGCAACATTGTTGAATGGCAACATGTTTGTCATGTTGAAGAGGGTCAAATTGGAGAGTTGGGGGACGAGTTTGACCACTGGGTGGTCGTGGGGCCTGTGGGAAGGCGTTCTGAGATTTCTGGAAGCGTGGGAAAACTATTCAATTGCCTCTGTACCTTGTAGCACTCCCTATCTGTTTGTTGATACAAGCTATTACTTTGTTGTAAAGAGAGGTCAGCATAATAATAGATCATTTGTTGTGCGTGCCCATTTGTATTCCATAAACTGTGTGAATCTTTTGTTGCTACTGCCATTTGTTATTCAATTTTATTGTCAATATATGCCTAGAAATGTAAATCTGTATGTAACAATTGACATATGAGGCCATACCAATATATGACTAGCAGAAACATAGTCAGTGGTATAAGTAGATCACAGTGACCTGGGCATGGTGATAGAGTGAATCACAATTCCTTCCCACAATCATTATTTTATAATAATGTTATAAATGAATTAGCACAAAGGGTTTTCCAATAGTCCTCTAAACCATTCAAGGGAACATAATTGAACCAGAGGATTAAGAAACTTCATAGCAGACCTAGAAATATCTCTTCAGACTTAATTTCGCTTCAGACTTGTCTCTGCTCAAAGGAACCGATATATATATATATATATATATATATGAATTGTACCTACCGTATCAGCAGCATATTGTCTTAATACTCAGAAACAAACCAAAAAAATTTGGTCGGAATAATACAGTGGTATCATACAGTGATATCAATGTGAGTTTATTTACAGTCTGGGCGCTAGTGTGGTGTGGGACGCTCATCGAGTGCTGGATGCAGAATATATTAGTCCTCACTGTGAGTCGACTTCAGGAGCAGCTACAGTAACTCCACTCAAGAAGATTTGTGGGCAGCAGTATTCATCAGCGAAAAGAGGCCATTTCCTGAGGCATATTAACACAACTACATCTTCACATATATATATATATTGCTGATATATTGTATTCTGAAAGGCATTATCACCTACAGCCATTTATTCTTGCATCTACGCTGAGATTTTTGTGAAGAAGTATGTTACAGGGGTTGAATGGCGATTTTTTTATGTGTTGAGCAAATTTCTGAGTAAAGAGGCCGACATCTTGTTGTAGAGAGGCCATACTCATTTTTTTCATGCTGGGGCAGATTTGCATTCGTTGAAGCCAATTGTGCTTAGTCATGGACTGATATTTGGCCATAGGGGTCAATTCTCCCATCCTGGGAGTGTATCATTTGTTGGGGGTCGTTTTCCTTGTAGGAGTGGGACGGTTTATTTGTAGGAGTGGGACGGTTTATAGTTGCTAGGAGGGCAAGTTCAAACACTGACACCTACATCCTATTCCTCAAGTTCTGAAGTTGTTGCATGAATATTTTATAGATTGATTCCCTACATCTACATGACTATGTCATCATTTGGGGGTCGTTGCACTATATTGTCATCTATAGAACTGTTTATCCCAACACATGCAGAAGCAACACATGAAGATATAGACCAAGTTTTGCATTAATTGTGGTTAGAGTATTTCCAATATACTTTGTTGTTATGGTTACTTAATGCAATAAATATTTGGGTTCCTACATTGGTGTCTTACTTCAAATTCACAACAAAGTTTAGAATTTCATATAAATTGTGGGAAGCACCTTTTCATATTGTTTTCGTTAAGTGATCAGGGTTTATACCCTTTAAGTGGGAAAATGAAAACCTTTGAAGAACTTAGGGCGGAACTTTTGAAACTCATGCAAGAGTATCAGAAAAATATGGCAACCTTGTTAGAACATTCAGAGTGGTTCAGGATGAAGGGAAAAGGATCCAAACGGACCTATGAAGCCAAATCTCATTGCACAAGGGAGGTTCAACAGAACCACAGGTGGACTTGATGGAGGTGCACACATCTAGTCAAAATGTGGAGGTGAGCATAGAAGGGGAACAAGCAACGGTCTATGATGAGGCCAGTATGATGGTGGGATTTATCACTAAGGGTGATGGGGCAGCATCTTGTCCCACTTACGATGACTTTGAGGACCATGAAACCAGCGCCATTGTTGGACAGATTGACTGCACACATGTTGAGGATGCTTATGAGGATGTGGGTGTGCTAGTACCTACATATGATGAGGAGGAAACACCATTTCCTACTTATGATTCCTACTATGAGGATGAGGGGAGCACTCTTACAGATGACAACTCAGGCCAGTTAGATGCGGAAGGGAAAAGCCCTTTAGCATTGCACGATTTGGAGGATCGGTTGTTGGTGACCAAGAATTAGGTTACACGAGTGTTGACCAAGACCGATGGAGCCCATAGGTTCATTGAGGATCTTGTGTGGAGGGTCCAGATGGAGGAGCGACACAGTGCGATGGTAGGTGGAGTCACTAGTTCCCAATTGTGCATCATCATGGAGGCACTAGAACAGTTGAAGTCAGATTACTTATAGTTGTTCATGGACAAGGACCTTGCTCTCAAGTTTGTTGAGGACAAGGACCGAGAGGTTGAGGAGCTACATTATCATTTGATCATGGCACGCTCTTCACCCCTTATAGTAGGGACTCCATCATCTTTGGCAGTAGTGACATCGGAGGGCATGTGTGCCACACATATTGAGAGGGAGGAACATTCTGAGTTGCAAGTACTCGATGAGAGTTTGGATTGTGCTCTGAGTCGGCATTGTAGGGATCAGGGGCCCTCTATTTAGAGATCTCATTCGAGGTTTTGATCTTAGTTGCGGAGGATATAGCTGAGCACATTCCTCATGGACCAGGCCATGAAGAAATATACCCATACTTGGATTAGGTGGAGAGATACATGACATATATGGACACACTATGGGAATAGGTTCATTCCTCATTAGTAGAGTGTTGGGTTCAGTAACACATACAAGATACAGGTTGGTGGTGTGCAACAGTATACAGGAGTCCTTGTTGACACATGGTGGAGTACGATGGAGCTTCAGGGCGTTTCCTCCAGGGAGACCCCCTGACAGAATCCTTGACTTTATCATTGGGATCAGGGACAGTCGTGGATTGATGGATGTTGAGATGCCTTGGTGGTGTAGGGTCCATGATAGGGAGTTCCAGGAATGGAGAGTGTAGTTGGAGTGTGATGAGCAGATGATTATGATCAAAGTAGTGCAGCGTCAGCAGTGTGGCATCTATTTGAGATTGGTATGGGACCCTGGGATCACAGTTGTTGACAGCATGACAACCGACACTTATGGGATTGTTTCCTTACGTAGGTTTGGTTTTTCGGAGGAGTGGTCTTCCAAGGAGTTGATCGAGTTCATACAACTTCTATTCACTTGGTTGATCAGGAATAGTCAGACAGGATCTTGTGATAACACCTCGCAGGTTCGTTCTACGAGTGGAGGATACACATTTTCCAGGAAGGTTTGGGACCCAGGTATCACTTTGAGACAAGCTCAGTCAACGGAGCATAAGATTGAGTTGGTATTGCTCGAGGAAAAACAATCTTGGGCGGGAGGATTTGTAATGTCCCATTTTTGGCGAGCTTAGAAAAATTAAATATTTAATTAATTATTTTATTATGTTGTCTAAAGTCAAATTGGTCAACTAATATTTAATTAATTATTATTTAACGTTTAAGTGACTTAATCAAAATATCATTATAAAGTCACTTTATTAGATAAAGTGCTCTTCTAGAAGCTTCGAGAAGGGTGAGTTGGATCTCTCGAGAAGGATCCACGGGGCCTTTAAAAGGAGAGGAGAGCAAGTCATTTGGAGGCAGATTGGATTTGGATCATTTTTTTGTGGAGTGCTCGGTGAGCTAGGGTTTTCGTTAGGGTTTTGGCAAAACCCTTTCATTGGAGGTTGGCTTCAGTGGTGAAACCATCCACCCTAGTTAAACAAGGAGGAGGATCCATCCAGGATCTTCAATTGTGCTTCATCTATGGTTTGATATCAATCTGGAGATGCAGATTCCTAAGTTTTTCATGTGGTGACCGTGACATCCTCCAGGTTTTGGCCTATCTTTGTGTGTTTTTCTATTGATGTATTGTAGTTTCCATAACAGTCATTGGATTATTGTATTCAAATCTTCATTCATAACAAAATACCCCATGATTCTCTTATGTTCCATGTGTATCTATTTTTGCTAGTAATGTGTTTGATGAAACGTCTCCAGTGAAATGAATGTTAAGTGTTTGTGAAAAAAATAATTTAATGGCCTAGAAATCCATGGTATCCCTCTCTAGCACTATTGGGGATATCACATTGGGTTGGTTTCCATTTTTGACGACCCAAGCTTAAGAAGATTGTGTATGTAAATTATTCATTTATTAGAAGCTAATACAAATTTCTTACTTACAAAAAAAAATGTCATCTAGTAAATAAATATGTTTAAAAATTGAGTTGGCATCATGTGTACCCCGAACAATGATGGACAACTTTAGTATTTGAAGGGTTGGGTTTGAGTCTAGCAAAGCAATGACAATGTAACAAGGACATATGCATAGTCTATTTATTTCTACACCTATCCAACTTCATATCTATACTTGGTGGTATATTAAAAGTCAATAAATTGTTAGCTACTATGCCATTCAAGAGAAGTATTTTATAGAGTCTTCTACTTTGATGATGAAAGTAATTATTTTCACCTCTAATTTGGGAAGTTCCATAGATATTGAGGGTTAGAGCTAGAGCTATGTTACCATATGCAATGGCTCAAACTTCAATAAATTTGATTGCCTAAATTGAACAAATTATGTGCAACCATGAACTGATGAAAATAAAGATACATTAATTCTAATTACACAATCTAAACAAAGATACATTAATTCTCATTACATAATCTATAAAAAAGAGCAAGCGGTGAGAGTATTACCTGAAAGATGAGGAAACCAACTTACTTGCAATGTTGTGAACACAAAACCGTTGCACTTTAATCTTTGATCCAGTAGGTTGCAACCAAGTGTAAAGGAGGAATCTCGTCCCAACCAACCTCTCAGTCATTATGACTGAGAACCCACCAAGCCTTCAATCAACTATCTATGTCAGCTTCTAAGCTTTTTCATCAAATTGTCCAAGCAAAAGATGTCTCACTCCTTTTTACATCTTTAATAAATAGAATTCTTCTTGTCCATTCATGCAAAAAGGTTTCATGCATAGGCTCCACTTGTCATCAAGTAATTAATCATGTAACGTTTAACATTTTCTTGATTTAACTTTTCTTTGATTCAATTTTAGTAATTTCTTTTCTTTTTACATTTTTCTTTATTAATAAATTAGTTGTTTTATTAAGACTACATGTTATTATTATCTTCTACTTTAATTATTATTACATTTTATTATTTTAATACCACTTATTTATTTTCTTCATGTAATATTTATTACTTATTAATATATTAAATAATATGGGGCATTACACACTTTCATATATTTACATGTCAAGACATGTACCATTCAACGTGATTTGAATGGCCATGGTCGTTGCATTATCAACAACCCACTCCAAAAATGCATAGACCACTTATTTCATGAATGAAGCCTTTGAAGAGACAATAACACTACCCCGCTTTCACTGACCAAACTGTTCTTTTGTGGCAATTGTCATAACGATTATTAACATGTTTTGTGATTCAAATTTGATTACTGAGATGTTAAGGGTCAAATTACTCCATCCAATGTTACAATAATCAAAGTGATTACAAGCATCAAGGGCCTAGTGAGTAAATTTGACTATGTGACAAATAAATATATTAAAATAATTTATTGCAAATGTTGATTTTAATGTTTGGCATATGGGAAAATCTCTCAAAGGGTAAGATAGATTTGAGAAGATTAAGGAGGTATGTGTTTCTACATCATTTGAGGATACCACCAATGTCAAGTTTAACTAAGCGCCCCTTGTTCTATGAATTGCAAAGCCAAAGAATTGCGAGATCTCGTTCACTACTCAAATTCACATTGCATTGCTTTGTGAATAGTCTCCCTAGTCTGATTAAGAGCCCAAAGAGTACATTGGTCAGCATTGATCATCCTAGTGGAGGTTTTTAATGTCGTCATGTGGGATAACAATGCCCCACAGAATTAGTGTGAAACCTTCCCATGCATCTTTATGTGTTCAGGAAGGTCATACATGAGATTTAAAATGCCATACAAGCGCTATGAGAGTAGTGCAATGGAATCCACTAGTAAGCTAGACATGGTGGAAAGAATCGACAAACTTGCCCAAGTGATCAAGGAGATGAAGCATTGACAACATAATGTATACTACGAGATAGAGAGGTTAGAGGAGGATCACCTTACAAACGGGAGGATCACCTTACAAACAATGTGAGTGACCACCACCATAGGGGTTGTAACACCTTTTGGGGCTCAAAGAACAAGAATGAAGAGGATATGAAAGAGAATCTTAAAAGAGATGGCAACAGACAAACTCGATGGAGTGAAATCATTGATCGCTACACACTTCAATCATGATCCAATCTCATGAAGAATTAAGGCTATAACCTTTTGGTTTTGTATGTCCTAATTTATTTCATGGTTCTAATGTGGATAGAGGTAGTCTACATGTATCTACCCAACAAAAGGTTGATTTTGTTTAAGGCGTTTTCTTTCTTATGGAAACCCTAGTGTGGAGCACTTTCTGGGTGGAGGCTCACATCTTGTAGCATTTGGATGTAAGGAAACATATTTTTGTGAAGAGGAATGGCTATGGGAAGAAATATGTTATAATTTTCATTTCGGCATAAATAAACCTATCACCTATCATTTTTGGGTGAAAAGAATTGAAAGAGGTCCATTATAGAAAATCTAGAGGTCCCATTATAGAAATTCTAGAGGTCTGGAGGACTCCAAGGAGTGTCAATTAAATAATACACGACATTTTTCAAACAAGTTTTTCAATTAAGAAGGCTTAAATCACTTTATTTTGAAAAGTGAATGACATTTACTGCACATAAATATTTATACTACACTTCTCGATGCATTAAAAGTAGTTGAGAGTAGGATTTCTCTTATTCATATTTGAGAAAGTTATATATAAGGCAGTGCATGTGGAGGGGGCATTACAACAAAGTAAGTTTATTACTTACTGAAAAACCGACCAGAAATGAAGGCATGCTAAACGACAAGGAGATGACAACTTTAACTGGAGACCATTTTCCTACCAATAACCGGTGGCATTTTGTAAATAGCACTCCAACTATAAATGTAATAGCAATGATTTATATTCTATTATATTTTTAAATGGTATCTTCCATGGCATCCATGTGCATTTGCACAAATAAACCTTATGTTTCATCGTATACATGGTTTCTTCACATATAAACCCTATAGAACTAGTAGATAACATGAGACATTTCACAAATCTATATGAATCACTAAAAATAAAATTGGTTGTCATTAAAATTTCCTTTAGATGTACAATTATGTTAAGCAACCATCAACTATTATATATTCACTAAAAATAAAATTGCTTATCATTAAAAGTTCCTTTGGATGTACAATTATGTTAAGCAACCATCAACTATTATATATTCACTATTGATGGTTAATGCAAACCTCAACTTGTACTTTAATTAGGCCTCTTAATGAGCTTGCCATTTGAATTCTTTCGAGTTAATAAGTTAATAAACTTGTTAGTGGTAAAATTTGATGCATTGTGAAGGAAGCTTATGATTTTGCATCTTGAATAAATTTATTGTGCTTATCTTCACAATATTAAATATCAAAGTATGATGCACTGCTATTACTTATCCTTGCACATGGTCCTTGATGCAAGGATTGGTTCGGTAATCCTCATCTTATGTTGTGTTGAAGGGGGCGGTTTCTTACCTTCTTATATTTCCTTACTAAACTTTATGCCAAGCTTCTTCTTAGTTGTGTCTAAGTATCCTCCTGGAGTTAAGTTAATCCTATGGACCATTCTCATGGAACATAGGAATAGCCTAGTACCAACCAAGCATCAAAAAGTGTGACTGCCCTGAATTTTGATTTTGCTAAACCCCTCCGAACTCTTTGTGTGGATCTTTCTGGTCATTTCAGATCCTTCTTACTGCCATTATTTGGACCTCGGTGGTTTTTCCGATTAATGTTGTTTTTTCCGATCACCTATATATCCTCTTCATTGTTTTCTAATCATTTCAATTGCAGTGTACTTTCTTCATTAACCTTTCCATTAATGGATTGAATCCTCTATTTGATGCCCCTTTAATTTTCCATTTACTACTTGCCATCTAACTGCCTGGGGATTCTGGCCCTCCTTTCGAACTTTAATTTCGCCTTTGACACCTTGGCTCACTCTTTTTTAACATTGGGGTCCTATACCTCGATCAAGCTGCTATCCCATTTTCCCTTTGTATTGTCATTAACTCTCCTCTCTTTTCAAGGCGACTTAAATATGTTTTGTGTTTAGATTTATCTCTCCTTTATGGAGAAAGAGAAGGTGTGTGGGTTCTTCAGAAGTGGAGGAAAATCGAGGCATCTCAACAATAATGTCTCATCGAAATTTATGCAACCCTCGTTTCCCATTAACACATCCCCACCGTCAGATGTGAATTTTCATGTAGATGAAGTTGATGGCATATCACTCTCGAATATATCACTATCTCAAAGGTGATGTAATGGTTTGTCGACCGACCTCCTTGAAAAGTCTCAAGAAATTGAGAATCATGGAAAAAAGGTGACAGAAGAAGGTGTAAACCTGCCCAGCGGAGAGAAGGCAAAATCCAGAAGGAAACAGAAGGCCTACAAAGTTAAAAATCTAGATTTAACTATGTCGATGGGAGCAGACATTGGACTGGACTGTTTGGAGAAATTGGCATCCAAAGCTCTAGTTGGTAGGTTTGAATATGCTTCACCAAACAGGAAAGAGATTGTTGAATGGATCGTCAAGACTTGGAAGCCGATTTTGGGCTATTGTCCAAGATTTTTCACACTACTTCGCGGTTTGATATGTATACAATTCCTTAGTGTTTCAGATTCTCAAAAGATGTTGGAGTCTACCTGGTTGTTTGGACAAGGGTCGATTGTCCTAAAGAGATGGCACTGTGAATTTCACCCTGACAGAGAACCCATTAAAATCGAGCACCTTTGGTTAAAATTCCCTGGTCTTCCACTTCAATTCTGGTCTCAGGAAGCATTAGAAGTGATAGCAAACACGATGGGTAGATTAATAACTATGGATGGGGACAGTTTCTTCTCATTAGAGAGGAAAATTGCCAAGGTCTTGATTGAGATAAACATTGAAGATGGCCTGCCTGCTAAGATTAGGATAAATTGGGGTACTCATGTGTTTCATCAGCGACTGGATTATGTTGGAATCCCATTTCGATGCCTTAAGTGTCGGGACACTGGTCATCTAAAAGCTCATTGTCTGGATTATTCTGGGAACTCAAAAGTGATGGAAGAACGGAACCCACTGAGGTCTACGCCGCCGACTAAGCTAAAGGGTTCGGTCGTTGTTGATGATTCTTGTCCCTCCTTTTTGAATGATTATTCCTCCGTCTTTCTCGCGGGTAAGTCATATATAAACGATCCTTTTATTTCATCTCCAAGTGTCATTGATTCTATTGAGCAAATCGAACAATCACATATTCAAAAGACTGGCGGAAATCCAAAGGAGACTGTGGACCTGGCGGGTGGGAATAATATGTTATCTCCAGGCTTGGCTCTTAATGATTGTTCTTCCTTAAATGATAATACTACTATGGGATATCACTATCGACCCTCATTGAACATTGATTTTCCATCTTCTCCCAAGGAACACTTTCCGGAGTCGAAAACACCCATCTACTGTCTTCCAACCTTTGAAGATTTTTTCTGACACACAATCGCCAAAAGAGGGCGTTATTCCTTTAAATTCTATACGTTGTGCCAATGTGACTATTAGACGTAGGAAAAAACCTCCCAAATCTCCAGAGCCGAATCCTACCTCATTTGATGTATCCATGCCTCTTCTGGATCGATTGGACCTTTTGTCGTCCACTACTATTGAACATGCGGCCCTTAGAGCTCAGAGACCCTGCAACCAAATTTCTCCATGATTATCACATCTTTTAATATTAGAGGAGTAGGGGGGTACTCCAAATTTGCCGCCCTCAAACGTGTTTTCCAACAAATCCATCCTGACATTGTTTTTGTCCAAGAGACTATTTGTATTGATGAAAAGGCTTGCGAGATTTTCTTAAAACTCTTCCTCGTGTGGGAGGTTTGTGCCACTAGTGCATTGGGGCACTCAGGCGGAATTTTTTTGTATCTGGAATCCAAAGGTGGCGTTATTTAAATCCTACAATACTTGTGCAGGTATCCTTCTGGAAGGCAGGATAAAAGGGATAAATGAGGTGGTGTATCTTCTGAATTGCTACGCTCCTTGCATAGATAGAAGGATTTTCTAGGATCGGGTTAAAGACCGTGGCAATTTGTCTTGTAAGAACCTGATCATCGGAGGAGACCTCAATTTTACACTGAACTCAGCGGAATGTTGGGGACTAAATGCAAAGATGGATGCTTTGGCTGAATATTTTATGGAGATCCTTACTCATTTCAAACTAACTGATATTTGCATGGGTAAACCATTGCCCACCTAGCGAAATGGTAGGAAAGGGGACGCCTGTATCAATAAGAGATTAGACTGATTCCTTGTCTCATAACATCTTTTGGAGCTTTGCCACAGGTATAGATCTTGGGTTAACCTTGCTATGGTCTTAGATCACTCTCCCATCTGTTTACAATTAGACTCGGATCGCTCCTTCAAAAAATATCCATTCAAACTCAATGTTGTTTGGCTAAAAGATCAGGATTTCTCTCGGTTGGTTCGGGATTTTTGGTCGAAGGATCTTGGGATGGAGGGGGAATCGGCTTCTCTCAGACTTTGTAGGAAGTTAGTGGAGCTCAAAAATCTTACGATGACTTGGGAAAAAAATAAAAAGAAGATTTTACATTCTGAATTAAATCAAATCGAAGAGGGTATTGAGGACCTGCTCTCCATTGAATCTATGGTTGGTCTTTCGGAGATACAAGTAAAGACATTAGCTCGGCTAGAAGCCCGAAAAAATGGAATCCTGGCTATTCATGAAACCACCTGGAGACTTAAGAGTAAGACATTGTGGATAAAGGATGGAGATTTAAACACAAAATATTTCCACTGTTTTGCTAACAACTGAAGGATTCAAAACACTATATGGGATATTAAAGGGGAAGATGATGGTTGGACCAGTGATCCGATGGAAATCCAGAGGGAGGGCGTCAAATACTTTTCAGACATTTTCAAAAAACCTGTTGATTCAAATATAACTTAGATGTTAAAGGTAATAAATCTCTTCCCTCGATATTTTTCTGAGGAAGATGGGCAAGCCTTGTTCAAAGAGGTAACAGCGAATGAAATTTTGGGGGTTTTGAAGGGATTCAAGAAAGATAAAAGTCCCGGATCGGATGGATGGTCGGTTGAATTTTACCTTGAATTCTTTGAGTTATTGAAAAATGATTTGGTGGAGATGATTGAAGAGATTAGGGTATCTAGAATTGTCCCTTCGGTTCTAAATGCTACCTTCATTTCCATCATTCCAAAAGTTGGGAAGCTGGAATCCTTTCAGGATTTCAAACCTTTTTCTTTGTGCAATCTCTATTATAAGATCATGACGAAGATTCTTGCTAACAAGCTTAAACCTATTCTGACTTTGATGTTAAGCCCTGAACAGTTTGGATTTCTCAAGGACAGGAACATTATGGATGCGGTGGTATCGCCCAAGAAGGATTGCATACTATTAAAACAAAAAAAATGAAGGCTCTTATCCTTAAATTAGATTTGGTCAAAGCATTTGATAGAGTAGATTGGGCATTTCTTCGATTGATCCTTTTACAGGTGGGTGTCCCCTTTCAGGTTACGAATTGGATATTAGCCTATGTATCTTCTGCAAATTTATCTATTCTCATAAATGGAAGTCCTTCTTGTTCTTTTAAAGTTGGGAGAGGCATTCAACAAGGTTGCCCTTTATCACCTATACTCTTTCTTCTGGTCATTGAAGGTCTTAGTCTACATAGAAAAAAAGCAATGGTTGATGGAAAATTTTCAGGATTAAAAAATTGTGTGGATCTCTTCCTCACACACTTATTATTTGTAGATGACATTCTCATCTTTGGTACTGATAACACTCAGGAATGGTCGGAATTTGCATCTATCTCGCAACTTTTTTGTGAAGCATCGGGGATGCTTATAAGCTCCCTGAAATCTTCTTTCTTCTCGACTGAAATTGCTTTGGCTCATATTACTAATATTAAAGATTTCTTGCCTTATTCAGTTAAGAATTTGGATGTTGGTCTTAACTACTTGGGTTTCAAGTTAAAACCGACCAAATACTCACACGGCGACTGGATCTAGTTACTTGCTAGGATAAAGTACAAAATATATTCTTGGGGCTATAAGTATTTGTCGGTGGGCGGGAGGGTGTGCTTGATAAACTCGGTTCTCTGTGGTATACCTGTATTTTGGTGCTCCCTATTTTTTATGTTGGCCAACATTCTCACGGAAATGCGTAGGCTATTTTTCAAATTTCTCTGGAATGGCTCAGTTGAAGTCTCTGGCAAATATCACATGGCAGATTGGGAGACTCTATCCCTTCCAAAACTTGCAGGAGGTTGGGGTATTAAAAATTTGGAATGGTTTAAGATTGCTCTACTATTAAAAACGGTGTGGAGTGGAGCTAGATCGGATGGTTTATGGGGATTGGTCTTGAGAAAAAAGTATTTGGGGAACTTGTCTATTATAGAATGGATCGAGAATGACATATATAAAAACTCTCATGGGTCTACTATTTGGAACAAATTTACTAAATATTTTGAATGGATTGATCAATCTTTAGCATGGTATATTGGAGATGGAAAGCAGGTCAGGGTTGGTGTGGATCCATTTGTGGGTGGGGATGACACATTTCGACTTCCACAAGAATTGATCACACATCTAAATTGTTTGGGGGTAAAGACTATTTATCAGCGTAGTGGATTGTCTCATTATCCCAAAAAAAAAAATCACTGGCTCTCTAGTGATACATTGGAACTTTGTGATGATTGGGCTCCAGCGTGGAACACCTTTATTGATGGAATTCAAAATGTAGGCATCAGATTGACTAGTGAACCTGACGACCTGATCTGGATTGAAAACAGATTTGGTACTATTACTGTGGCTGATTTGTATAAAAAAAATGTGTTTCTCACTTGTTTGATGAAGTCTCCTGGTGGTGCAGAATTAATTGGAAGCTCAGAATTCCTCCTAGAATTCAGTGCTTTGGATGGTTGGTTCTAAAAAACAAGATTTTAACTTGGGAAAATCTCAAAAAGCGAGGTTGGAGCGGACCCGGGATTTGCACTCTTTGCAAATTGAATGAGGAGAATTGTTTCCACATCTTTGGGGACTGTATTTTTGCTATATCTGTATGGAAAAAATGTTGTTCATTGCTAAATATCAAACTTTTAATTTGGGATGGTGATTTAAATTCAAAATTAAAATGTTGGATCATGTATCGTAAGGATTGTGTTGCACTTCCTATCTTCTGTTGGTGGTTTATTTGGATGGCACGGAACCTGTGTATTTTTTAAGGAGAGATGACAATGGTTGATAAGGTGGTGGGTCATATATTGATTACTTACTCTGCATATTACAAAGTTCATTACCCGCCTCCTGCTAGGATCCTCCGCAACGTTTTCCGAGCTGCCGACAAGGTCTATGGATATTTTGATGGTGCAACACAGAACGAGAATTGTGGGGGGGATTTTCCATTTATAGAGATTCCTCCTTTGTTTGTTTTGGTATTCGTGGTGGAGGCAAAGGCACAAATACAAAGGTTGAACTGTTGGGTATTTGGACTCTCCTCATGTGGGCCAAGCAATTGGGTATTTAGTGTATATCAATGATGGGGGATTCCAAGATGATTATTGACTGGTTAAATTGTCTTTGTGTCATAAAGAACATCACTCACAACCACCGCTGTGACAGGATCAGAGCTCTAGTAAAGACTTTTACTGAGATTGAATTTCGACATATCTATCGGGAATTAAACATTGTTGCGGACAAACTCTCAAAGGAGGCTCTAGGGTGGAAAGAAGGACTCTCATGGATCAAAGTATTGAAAGATGGGAAATTAATTTCCTACAAATTTTGTTACAGCTCTTAAATTTGTGGTTTTTGAGAAAAACCAATGAAAATACATGTTTCTTGATAGCTGATGGGTATTTTACCGATTGACTATATACATGCTTCTCATTGAACTATGTTAAGTAGACTAAATGTCATAGGTTTTGACATGACACACTTTCCATCTTTTGAGATGAAAGTATAGTAGTGATGTAATATTACTTTTGATTTCTTATAATAACAAAGTAATGTTTTTTGTGTGTGAAAAAAATAAAAGCTTATCATTAAAATTCCCTTTGGATGTACAGTTATGTTATGCAACCATCAAGTATTATTTATTCACTATTGATGCTTAGAGAAAATCTCAGCTTGTATTTTAATTAGGCCTCTTAGTGAGTTTGTCATTTGAATTATGTGTGTTAGTTTCATGTTAAGATTTGTTCAAGTTAATAAATATGTCAATAGTAAAAATTGATGCATTTTGAAGGAAACTTTTGATTTTGCATCTTGAATAAATTTATTGTACTTATCTTCACAATATCAAATATCAAAGCATGATAAACTGCTATTACTAAACTTGTCTATGTTGATCATATGTTAAGTTATACGCTATGTATGTTGATCATATGTTAAGTTATACGCTATGTAGAGTGAGTTTCCACATCATAATATGATGAACGGTAATGTAAAGGCCAATGAAAAAATATACAATCACTTTAGAATAGGTAGAGACACCAAATTGCCTGCTTGCAACAATGCTTTCAAAGACAATTTTCATTTTAAATGTGAAAGAGAAGGCTTTCCTTATACACTATGTAGAGCAAGTTTCCACATCATAATATGATGATTGGTAATGTAAAGATCAATACAAAAATATACAATTACTTTAGAGTAGGTAGAGACACCAAATTGCCTACTTGTAACAATGCTTTCAAAGAAAATTTTAATTTTAAATGTGAAAGGGAAGGCTTTCCTTATGAGGGTATTGAGAGTATTCTACTCTAATATGGATGCAATTTTAATTTTAAATGTGAAAGGGAAGGCTTTCCTTATGAG
>ML821549.1:31953-46358 GCA_009831015.1 Picea engelmannii
ACTGACCAAACTGTTCTTTTGTGGCAATTGTCATAACGATTATTAACATGTTTTGTGATTCAAATTTGATTACTGAGATGTTAAGGGTCAAATTACTCCATCCAATGTTACAATAATCAAAGTGATTACAAGCATCAAGGGCCTAGTGAGTAAATTTGACTATGTGACAAATAAATATATTAAAATAATTTATTGCAAATGTTGATTTTAATGTTTGGCATATGGGAAAATCTCTCAAAGGGTAAGATAGATTTGAGAAGATTAAGGAGGTATGTGTTTCTACATCATTTGAGGATACCACCAATGTCAAGTTTAACTAAGCGCCCCTTGTTCTATGAATTGCAAAGCCAAAGAATTGCGAGATCTCGTTCACTACTCAAATTCACATTGCATTGCTTTGTGAATAGTCTCCCTAGTCTGATTAAGAGCCCAAAGAGTACATTGGTCAGCATTGATCATCCTAGTGGAGGTTTTTAATGTCGTCATGTGGGATAACAATGCCCCACAGAATTAGTGTGAAACCTTCCCATGCATCTTTATGTGTTCAGGAAGGTCATACATGAGATTTAAAATGCCATACAAGCGCTATGAGAGTAGTGCAATGGAATCCACTAGTAAGCTAGACATGGTGGAAAGAATCGACAAACTTGCCCAAGTGATCAAGGAGATGAAGCATTGACAACATAATGTATACTACGAGATAGAGAGGTTAGAGGAGGATCACCTTACAAACGGGAGGATCACCTTACAAACAATGTGAGTGACCACCACCATAGGGGTTGTAACACCTTTTGGGGCTCAAAGAACAAGAATGAAGAGGATATGAAAGAGAATCTTAAAAGAGATGGCAACAGACAAACTCGATGGAGTGAAATCATTGATCGCTACACACTTCAATCATGATCCAATCTCATGAAGAATTAAGGCTATAACCTTTTGGTTTTGTATGTCCTAATTTATTTCATGGTTCTAATGTGGATAGAGGTAGTCTACATGTATCTACCCAACAAAAGGTTGATTTTGTTTAAGGCGTTTTCTTTCTTATGGAAACCCTAGTGTGGAGCACTTTCTGGGTGGAGGCTCACATCTTGTAGCATTTGGATGTAAGGAAACATATTTTTGTGAAGAGGAATGGCTATGGGAAGAAATATGTTATAATTTTCATTTCGGCATAAATAAACCTATCACCTATCATTTTTGGGTGAAAAGAATTGAAAGAGGTCCATTATAGAAAATCTAGAGGTCCCATTATAGAAATTCTAGAGGTCTGGAGGACTCCAAGGAGTGTCAATTAAATAATACACGACATTTTTCAAACAAGTTTTTCAATTAAGAAGGCTTAAATCACTTTATTTTGAAAAGTGAATGACATTTACTGCACATAAATATTTATACTACACTTCTCGATGCATTAAAAGTAGTTGAGAGTAGGATTTCTCTTATTCATATTTGAGAAAGTTATATATAAGGCAGTGCATGTGGAGGGGGCATTACAACAAAGTAAGTTTATTACTTACTGAAAAACCGACCAGAAATGAAGGCATGCTAAACGACAAGGAGATGACAACTTTAACTGGAGACCATTTTCCTACCAATAACCGGTGGCATTTTGTAAATAGCACTCCAACTATAAATGTAATAGCAATGATTTATATTCTATTATATTTTTAAATGGTATCTTCCATGGCATCCATGTGCATTTGCACAAATAAACCTTATGTTTCATCGTATACATGGTTTCTTCACATATAAACCCTATAGAACTAGTAGATAACATGAGACATTTCACAAATCTATATGAATCACTAAAAATAAAATTGGTTGTCATTAAAATTTCCTTTAGATGTACAATTATGTTAAGCAACCATCAACTATTATATATTCACTAAAAATAAAATTGCTTATCATTAAAAGTTCCTTTGGATGTACAATTATGTTAAGCAACCATCAACTATTATATATTCACTATTGATGGTTAATGCAAACCTCAACTTGTACTTTAATTAGGCCTCTTAATGAGCTTGCCATTTGAATTCTTTCGAGTTAATAAGTTAATAAACTTGTTAGTGGTAAAATTTGATGCATTGTGAAGGAAGCTTATGATTTTGCATCTTGAATAAATTTATTGTGCTTATCTTCACAATATTAAATATCAAAGTATGATGCACTGCTATTACTTATCCTTGCACATGGTCCTTGATGCAAGGATTGGTTCGGTAATCCTCATCTTATGTTGTGTTGAAGGGGGCGGTTTCTTACCTTCTTATATTTCCTTACTAAACTTTATGCCAAGCTTCTTCTTAGTTGTGTCTAAGTATCCTCCTGGAGTTAAGTTAATCCTATGGACCATTCTCATGGAACATAGGAATAGCCTAGTACCAACCAAGCATCAAAAAGTGTGACTGCCCTGAATTTTGATTTTGCTAAACCCCTCCGAACTCTTTGTGTGGATCTTTCTGGTCATTTCAGATCCTTCTTACTGCCATTATTTGGACCTCGGTGGTTTTTCCGATTAATGTTGTTTTTTCCGATCACCTATATATCCTCTTCATTGTTTTCTAATCATTTCAATTGCAGTGTACTTTCTTCATTAACCTTTCCATTAATGGATTGAATCCTCTATTTGATGCCCCTTTAATTTTCCATTTACTACTTGCCATCTAACTGCCTGGGGATTCTGGCCCTCCTTTCGAACTTTAATTTCGCCTTTGACACCTTGGCTCACTCTTTTTTAACATTGGGGTCCTATACCTCGATCAAGCTGCTATCCCATTTTCCCTTTGTATTGTCATTAACTCTCCTCTCTTTTCAAGGCGACTTAAATATGTTTTGTGTTTAGATTTATCTCTCCTTTATGGAGAAAGAGAAGGTGTGTGGGTTCTTCAGAAGTGGAGGAAAATCGAGGCATCTCAACAATAATGTCTCATCGAAATTTATGCAACCCTCGTTTCCCATTAACACATCCCCACCGTCAGATGTGAATTTTCATGTAGATGAAGTTGATGGCATATCACTCTCGAATATATCACTATCTCAAAGGTGATGTAATGGTTTGTCGACCGACCTCCTTGAAAAGTCTCAAGAAATTGAGAATCATGGAAAAAAGGTGACAGAAGAAGGTGTAAACCTGCCCAGCGGAGAGAAGGCAAAATCCAGAAGGAAACAGAAGGCCTACAAAGTTAAAAATCTAGATTTAACTATGTCGATGGGAGCAGACATTGGACTGGACTGTTTGGAGAAATTGGCATCCAAAGCTCTAGTTGGTAGGTTTGAATATGCTTCACCAAACAGGAAAGAGATTGTTGAATGGATCGTCAAGACTTGGAAGCCGATTTTGGGCTATTGTCCAAGATTTTTCACACTACTTCGCGGTTTGATATGTATACAATTCCTTAGTGTTTCAGATTCTCAAAAGATGTTGGAGTCTACCTGGTTGTTTGGACAAGGGTCGATTGTCCTAAAGAGATGGCACTGTGAATTTCACCCTGACAGAGAACCCATTAAAATCGAGCACCTTTGGTTAAAATTCCCTGGTCTTCCACTTCAATTCTGGTCTCAGGAAGCATTAGAAGTGATAGCAAACACGATGGGTAGATTAATAACTATGGATGGGGACAGTTTCTTCTCATTAGAGAGGAAAATTGCCAAGGTCTTGATTGAGATAAACATTGAAGATGGCCTGCCTGCTAAGATTAGGATAAATTGGGGTACTCATGTGTTTCATCAGCGACTGGATTATGTTGGAATCCCATTTCGATGCCTTAAGTGTCGGGACACTGGTCATCTAAAAGCTCATTGTCTGGATTATTCTGGGAACTCAAAAGTGATGGAAGAACGGAACCCACTGAGGTCTACGCCGCCGACTAAGCTAAAGGGTTCGGTCGTTGTTGATGATTCTTGTCCCTCCTTTTTGAATGATTATTCCTCCGTCTTTCTCGCGGGTAAGTCATATATAAACGATCCTTTTATTTCATCTCCAAGTGTCATTGATTCTATTGAGCAAATCGAACAATCACATATTCAAAAGACTGGCGGAAATCCAAAGGAGACTGTGGACCTGGCGGGTGGGAATAATATGTTATCTCCAGGCTTGGCTCTTAATGATTGTTCTTCCTTAAATGATAATACTACTATGGGATATCACTATCGACCCTCATTGAACATTGATTTTCCATCTTCTCCCAAGGAACACTTTCCGGAGTCGAAAACACCCATCTACTGTCTTCCAACCTTTGAAGATTTTTTCTGACACACAATCGCCAAAAGAGGGCGTTATTCCTTTAAATTCTATACGTTGTGCCAATGTGACTATTAGACGTAGGAAAAAACCTCCCAAATCTCCAGAGCCGAATCCTACCTCATTTGATGTATCCATGCCTCTTCTGGATCGATTGGACCTTTTGTCGTCCACTACTATTGAACATGCGGCCCTTAGAGCTCAGAGACCCTGCAACCAAATTTCTCCATGATTATCACATCTTTTAATATTAGAGGAGTAGGGGGGTACTCCAAATTTGCCGCCCTCAAACGTGTTTTCCAACAAATCCATCCTGACATTGTTTTTGTCCAAGAGACTATTTGTATTGATGAAAAGGCTTGCGAGATTTTCTTAAAACTCTTCCTCGTGTGGGAGGTTTGTGCCACTAGTGCATTGGGGCACTCAGGCGGAATTTTTTTGTATCTGGAATCCAAAGGTGGCGTTATTTAAATCCTACAATACTTGTGCAGGTATCCTTCTGGAAGGCAGGATAAAAGGGATAAATGAGGTGGTGTATCTTCTGAATTGCTACGCTCCTTGCATAGATAGAAGGATTTTCTAGGATCGGGTTAAAGACCGTGGCAATTTGTCTTGTAAGAACCTGATCATCGGAGGAGACCTCAATTTTACACTGAACTCAGCGGAATGTTGGGGACTAAATGCAAAGATGGATGCTTTGGCTGAATATTTTATGGAGATCCTTACTCATTTCAAACTAACTGATATTTGCATGGGTAAACCATTGCCCACCTAGCGAAATGGTAGGAAAGGGGACGCCTGTATCAATAAGAGATTAGACTGATTCCTTGTCTCATAACATCTTTTGGAGCTTTGCCACAGGTATAGATCTTGGGTTAACCTTGCTATGGTCTTAGATCACTCTCCCATCTGTTTACAATTAGACTCGGATCGCTCCTTCAAAAAATATCCATTCAAACTCAATGTTGTTTGGCTAAAAGATCAGGATTTCTCTCGGTTGGTTCGGGATTTTTGGTCGAAGGATCTTGGGATGGAGGGGGAATCGGCTTCTCTCAGACTTTGTAGGAAGTTAGTGGAGCTCAAAAATCTTACGATGACTTGGGAAAAAAATAAAAAGAAGATTTTACATTCTGAATTAAATCAAATCGAAGAGGGTATTGAGGACCTGCTCTCCATTGAATCTATGGTTGGTCTTTCGGAGATACAAGTAAAGACATTAGCTCGGCTAGAAGCCCGAAAAAATGGAATCCTGGCTATTCATGAAACCACCTGGAGACTTAAGAGTAAGACATTGTGGATAAAGGATGGAGATTTAAACACAAAATATTTCCACTGTTTTGCTAACAACTGAAGGATTCAAAACACTATATGGGATATTAAAGGGGAAGATGATGGTTGGACCAGTGATCCGATGGAAATCCAGAGGGAGGGCGTCAAATACTTTTCAGACATTTTCAAAAAACCTGTTGATTCAAATATAACTTAGATGTTAAAGGTAATAAATCTCTTCCCTCGATATTTTTCTGAGGAAGATGGGCAAGCCTTGTTCAAAGAGGTAACAGCGAATGAAATTTTGGGGGTTTTGAAGGGATTCAAGAAAGATAAAAGTCCCGGATCGGATGGATGGTCGGTTGAATTTTACCTTGAATTCTTTGAGTTATTGAAAAATGATTTGGTGGAGATGATTGAAGAGATTAGGGTATCTAGAATTGTCCCTTCGGTTCTAAATGCTACCTTCATTTCCATCATTCCAAAAGTTGGGAAGCTGGAATCCTTTCAGGATTTCAAACCTTTTTCTTTGTGCAATCTCTATTATAAGATCATGACGAAGATTCTTGCTAACAAGCTTAAACCTATTCTGACTTTGATGTTAAGCCCTGAACAGTTTGGATTTCTCAAGGACAGGAACATTATGGATGCGGTGGTATCGCCCAAGAAGGATTGCATACTATTAAAACAAAAAAAATGAAGGCTCTTATCCTTAAATTAGATTTGGTCAAAGCATTTGATAGAGTAGATTGGGCATTTCTTCGATTGATCCTTTTACAGGTGGGTGTCCCCTTTCAGGTTACGAATTGGATATTAGCCTATGTATCTTCTGCAAATTTATCTATTCTCATAAATGGAAGTCCTTCTTGTTCTTTTAAAGTTGGGAGAGGCATTCAACAAGGTTGCCCTTTATCACCTATACTCTTTCTTCTGGTCATTGAAGGTCTTAGTCTACATAGAAAAAAAGCAATGGTTGATGGAAAATTTTCAGGATTAAAAAATTGTGTGGATCTCTTCCTCACACACTTATTATTTGTAGATGACATTCTCATCTTTGGTACTGATAACACTCAGGAATGGTCGGAATTTGCATCTATCTCGCAACTTTTTTGTGAAGCATCGGGGATGCTTATAAGCTCCCTGAAATCTTCTTTCTTCTCGACTGAAATTGCTTTGGCTCATATTACTAATATTAAAGATTTCTTGCCTTATTCAGTTAAGAATTTGGATGTTGGTCTTAACTACTTGGGTTTCAAGTTAAAACCGACCAAATACTCACACGGCGACTGGATCTAGTTACTTGCTAGGATAAAGTACAAAATATATTCTTGGGGCTATAAGTATTTGTCGGTGGGCGGGAGGGTGTGCTTGATAAACTCGGTTCTCTGTGGTATACCTGTATTTTGGTGCTCCCTATTTTTTATGTTGGCCAACATTCTCACGGAAATGCGTAGGCTATTTTTCAAATTTCTCTGGAATGGCTCAGTTGAAGTCTCTGGCAAATATCACATGGCAGATTGGGAGACTCTATCCCTTCCAAAACTTGCAGGAGGTTGGGGTATTAAAAATTTGGAATGGTTTAAGATTGCTCTACTATTAAAAACGGTGTGGAGTGGAGCTAGATCGGATGGTTTATGGGGATTGGTCTTGAGAAAAAAGTATTTGGGGAACTTGTCTATTATAGAATGGATCGAGAATGACATATATAAAAACTCTCATGGGTCTACTATTTGGAACAAATTTACTAAATATTTTGAATGGATTGATCAATCTTTAGCATGGTATATTGGAGATGGAAAGCAGGTCAGGGTTGGTGTGGATCCATTTGTGGGTGGGGATGACACATTTCGACTTCCACAAGAATTGATCACACATCTAAATTGTTTGGGGGTAAAGACTATTTATCAGCGTAGTGGATTGTCTCATTATCCCAAAAAAAAAAATCACTGGCTCTCTAGTGATACATTGGAACTTTGTGATGATTGGGCTCCAGCGTGGAACACCTTTATTGATGGAATTCAAAATGTAGGCATCAGATTGACTAGTGAACCTGACGACCTGATCTGGATTGAAAACAGATTTGGTACTATTACTGTGGCTGATTTGTATAAAAAAAATGTGTTTCTCACTTGTTTGATGAAGTCTCCTGGTGGTGCAGAATTAATTGGAAGCTCAGAATTCCTCCTAGAATTCAGTGCTTTGGATGGTTGGTTCTAAAAAACAAGATTTTAACTTGGGAAAATCTCAAAAAGCGAGGTTGGAGCGGACCCGGGATTTGCACTCTTTGCAAATTGAATGAGGAGAATTGTTTCCACATCTTTGGGGACTGTATTTTTGCTATATCTGTATGGAAAAAATGTTGTTCATTGCTAAATATCAAACTTTTAATTTGGGATGGTGATTTAAATTCAAAATTAAAATGTTGGATCATGTATCGTAAGGATTGTGTTGCACTTCCTATCTTCTGTTGGTGGTTTATTTGGATGGCACGGAACCTGTGTATTTTTTAAGGAGAGATGACAATGGTTGATAAGGTGGTGGGTCATATATTGATTACTTACTCTGCATATTACAAAGTTCATTACCCGCCTCCTGCTAGGATCCTCCGCAACGTTTTCCGAGCTGCCGACAAGGTCTATGGATATTTTGATGGTGCAACACAGAACGAGAATTGTGGGGGGGATTTTCCATTTATAGAGATTCCTCCTTTGTTTGTTTTGGTATTCGTGGTGGAGGCAAAGGCACAAATACAAAGGTTGAACTGTTGGGTATTTGGACTCTCCTCATGTGGGCCAAGCAATTGGGTATTTAGTGTATATCAATGATGGGGGATTCCAAGATGATTATTGACTGGTTAAATTGTCTTTGTGTCATAAAGAACATCACTCACAACCACCGCTGTGACAGGATCAGAGCTCTAGTAAAGACTTTTACTGAGATTGAATTTCGACATATCTATCGGGAATTAAACATTGTTGCGGACAAACTCTCAAAGGAGGCTCTAGGGTGGAAAGAAGGACTCTCATGGATCAAAGTATTGAAAGATGGGAAATTAATTTCCTACAAATTTTGTTACAGCTCTTAAATTTGTGGTTTTTGAGAAAAACCAATGAAAATACATGTTTCTTGATAGCTGATGGGTATTTTACCGATTGACTATATACATGCTTCTCATTGAACTATGTTAAGTAGACTAAATGTCATAGGTTTTGACATGACACACTTTCCATCTTTTGAGATGAAAGTATAGTAGTGATGTAATATTACTTTTGATTTCTTATAATAACAAAGTAATGTTTTTTGTGTGTGAAAAAAATAAAAGCTTATCATTAAAATTCCCTTTGGATGTACAGTTATGTTATGCAACCATCAAGTATTATTTATTCACTATTGATGCTTAGAGAAAATCTCAGCTTGTATTTTAATTAGGCCTCTTAGTGAGTTTGTCATTTGAATTATGTGTGTTAGTTTCATGTTAAGATTTGTTCAAGTTAATAAATATGTCAATAGTAAAAATTGATGCATTTTGAAGGAAACTTTTGATTTTGCATCTTGAATAAATTTATTGTACTTATCTTCACAATATCAAATATCAAAGCATGATAAACTGCTATTACTAAACTTGTCTATGTTGATCATATGTTAAGTTATACGCTATGTATGTTGATCATATGTTAAGTTATACGCTATGTAGAGTGAGTTTCCACATCATAATATGATGAACGGTAATGTAAAGGCCAATGAAAAAATATACAATCACTTTAGAATAGGTAGAGACACCAAATTGCCTGCTTGCAACAATGCTTTCAAAGACAATTTTCATTTTAAATGTGAAAGAGAAGGCTTTCCTTATACACTATGTAGAGCAAGTTTCCACATCATAATATGATGATTGGTAATGTAAAGATCAATACAAAAATATACAATTACTTTAGAGTAGGTAGAGACACCAAATTGCCTACTTGTAACAATGCTTTCAAAGAAAATTTTAATTTTAAATGTGAAAGGGAAGGCTTTCCTTATGAGGGTATTGAGAGTATTCTACTCTAATATGGATGCAATTTTAATTTTAAATGTGAAAGGGAAGGCTTTCCTTATGAGTGTATTGAGAGTATTCTACTCTAATATGGATGCCGAGACATTAAGTTAAGTTTGCCTTTTTGGAGACATTCAGTTAAGTTTGTCTTCCTGAGTGACATTAGGGATGCCTATAGCATAAATGTTTGTTTTCGAAGATGGAATTGCCTAGAACAAGAAGTTGTCTTCAGTGATAGCTGTGATCTTAATATGGGTTTTCCAAGGCAAGTCAATGTGAAAACTACTCAGAATCTATACCTAAAAAAAAATTTGTTGAAAAGGAATCCCAATGCACAAGAGCCTGGAGAACAACTTTTAACTCCGAAATAAGAAGACGTCAAAGGATCAAAGCTTGCATATGAGGAACTATCCACATAACTTGGTTTATTTTTACAGTGAACAGATCAAAGCTTGCATATGAGAAACTATCCACATAACTTGGTCTATTTTTACAGTGAACAGATCGACATAACTTAGTCTATTTTTACAGTGAATAGGCTTTTGTTTTCTTCCACTTATGCATTCAAAAACAATTTAAGAATATATCTATGCATCTAGAATAAGTTGTTAGTTGCTTTGAGAACCTATTCGGAATCAAACATGACTCAATTTATACTTACAAATTTTGTTTTGAGAACCTATTTGGAATCAAATATGACTCAATTTATACTTACAAATTTTAGTTTAGTGTATCAGTACCTTTATTGTTTAAAGTTGTTGCTGTAAGGATTTATAAGGATTTGTTAGTTATTTGAGAACCTATTTGGAATAAAACATGAATCAATTTATACTCACAATTGTTAGTTTAGTCTAGCAGTACCTCCTTTGTTTAAACTTCTAAGTTCTAATATTGAGTGCTGTAAGGATTTGTTAGTTATTTTGAGAGCCTATTGGGGATAAACATGACTCAATTTATAATAGTAAATGTTAGTTTAATGTATCAGTACCTTTATTGTTTAAACTTCTAGGTTTTAATATTGAGTACTATAAGGATTTGTTAGTTATTTTGAAAGCCTGACTCAATTTATACTTGCAAATGTTAGTTTAGTGTATCAATACATGCATTGTTTAAACTTAGTTTAGTGTATCAATGCATTCATTGTTTAAACTTGCAAATGTTAGTTTAGTGTATCAATACATGCATTGTTTAAACTTAGTTTAGTGTATCAATACATTCATTGTTTAAACTTGCAAATGTTAGTTTAGTGTATCAATACATTCATTGTTTAAACTTGTTTCTGTAAGGCTTTATAAAGATTTGTTAGTTTTTTGAGAGCCTATTTGGAATCAAACGTGATTCAATTTATACTGGCAAATGTTAGTTTAGTGTATTCAGTACCTTTATTACTTGTTGTACTCACAATTTAAGGAATAATAATGATCATATACATTGTTTCACTCGTTACAATTTACTCAATAATCGTATATATTGTTTGATACTCTGTGCTCTTAAGGCCACTTAAATTGCATCGGAAATTATTATTATTCATGAAGACATCCCTCGCAAGATTAATTAATTTTAATTAGTTAGTACTTATACGTCAAGCTATATAATTGATCTATAACATATGAATAAAATGCATATGGTTTATATAAAATTTAACAAGTGTCATCTACATACGTTGGCGGGAACTACAAACCAATTTGTCTGGATGTGGCTAAATAGAAAAAAGAAGACATACCTCGAAGAAATTCAACACAATCCACATCAGGGATGGCCAATTCAACCAACTCCATAAAGAGATATTCCAACACACAGATCTAGTTGTTGAGCACAACAACCACAGAAAAAATTCATTGAACTGCAATGAAAAACCAAAAAAATCCCTTGGATCACATTATATAGTCTCTACACTGTTATTTTTCTATTCCGATACAATTGGAGATGATGCTTGGATAGACATGAATTTCTTTTAATTGTTTGTATATTTAGAAACCAAACTCAAAATAATGGCAACCGTCTGTTCGAAGGCATGTCAAAACAATGAATTATATTGTTGTTTACGAATCCCCTGCCAATGGTACAAGCTGAAAAAGATTATTGATTATGTGATGTCATTTTTCTATGACAATACAATTGGAGATGATACTTGGATAGACATGAATTTGTTTTAATTGTTTTTATATTTACAAACTAAACTCAAAATAATAGCAACCGTCTGTTCGAAGACATGTCAAAACAATGAATTAATTGTTGTTTAAGAATCCCCTGCCAATGGTACAAGCCGCTTTGCAGAAAAATATTATAGATTATGTGATGTTTTTTAATATTGTATCTCTTATTTTGCCATTTTTCTATGCCAATACAAATGGAGATGATGCTTGGATAGACATGAATTTGTTTTAATTGTTTGTATATTTACAAACTGAACTCAAAATACTAGCAATCGTCTGTTCGAAAGCATGCCAAAACAATGAATTACGTTGTTGCTCAATAATCCCCTGCCAGTGCTACAAGCCGCTTTGCAGAAAAAAATTATTGATTATGTGATGCTTTTTGATAGATTCAAGTGACATGATCGACGGTAAATGGAAGGTCAGTTATGACTGATTCTCAGATTTTTTCCGAGTGCGTGATCAAGATTTCGTTGATGGACATGGTAATACATATTATGCTTCCGATTCTATCCCACTTGCCAAGTGAAAATTGCATTCCCATGCAATGCATATAACATAGTTTTGTTATATCATCTTTCAACTCCAGACGAAACACGCTAATCTAAAAAGAAGAATTTAGTTGCTTTGCATCCTCAAAAGATGTATACTGAAATAAATGTCCAGTGCTGCTGACTTTATATTCTTAAAGCACTCAAACTGCATGATTAAGGTTTGGCATCAAGCCATGTTGATATCATGCTTAAGATTTTGCTTCCAGCTGACAATTTAAAATTTTCTTGCTTAATATGTTGCCCAGGAAGAAAAAAGAAAACGTAGAAGAAAAAGGCGAAATTATTAGATCAATTGAAATAGACATGGACGGAGATTGTACAATGGCGGTCTGGAGAAAATCTTCAATGAATGATATTTAAAAGAAAGGCAGATGGATAACAAATTAATGAAACAATGCTTCAAGTCGGAGAAGATTATACGAAGTCTCTTCTGGAACATACGCTTTCTGGAAATGAATTCTTTAGTCTTTAAACAATGCACTACAGCCAAAAATAATGAAGACTAGATAAGGTGAATTTACAAAAGATAACATCATGCTATTCAGGTTGCTATCAGCTCCATGGACTAAACATCATCACAAACTCAGGCTTATTCTGAAAAGAGCTTGCTAGTAAGGCAACTGTACTCATTCCGTAAAATCTGTGATGCGCCGATAGTAAGACGTTTGTTTTTATGGAAAATATTACACTTATCAACGAATTTCTTTCCAACTTGCTTTACAACTCCAGCTCCTTGAGAAAATCGGCATTGTCAACAAACACCTGCATATCCAAGCAAAGTGAAAAGGAGTTCTGTACATCTATACTAATACACTAAATATGATGAAAACTAGTTATCCACCCAGAAGAGATGATGTTATCCATTAAAATCACTAGGCTACATAGTGACCAGGGAATTTAGCAAAATAGTGAATTAATATGCAAGTTCATTTCGGCCATTCCTCTGTTGACAATAGATAAATGTTTGCTACCATGGCAAACAATTTTTGTTAAAAAGCTACTTGCATCAGTCCACAACAAATCGAGAGGATATACTAATAACATTCCAACCTTACATGGATGCATGTATTCCTATTTTCATGGATGGTTTTGATTGCCAGAAAACCAATAATAATGACGAGATTAGGAGGAGGGCTGTGTATATACCCATATTTTGGCTGCCACCATGAAGCCATGGCACCGATGCCCCCTATGGGGCCCTACCCATACTAAAGTAAATCATTAAGCTCCTTTTAGGCATATGAACCCAGGCTAGAACATCTCCCCCCCCCCCCCCCCCATGCAGAACTCGTTGCCCTCAATGAGGCCAGATTCTCACACAAAACCAGCCAATTCCCGAGCTATCTCCCCAAGATACTTAGTGGATTATTGCCCTGATCAAGGCTAGCTTCTCGCATAAAACCAGCCGATTCCCAAGCTACCTCCCAAGATACTTATTGGATCATTCCATGAGATACTTTTGAATTTCTATATTTCTTTAATTTGGATTCTTTTATCCATAAAAAAACAGCCTCGTCTTCCTTCTACACTTCTTACACATCCAGTGAATACCGACAGTCCCTACTCCCACCACTGCTATGAAGTCAAATCTACATCTGGAGAAGATTAAGAAAGGTAATGTAGGCAATGTTGTTAGCAACACCTTGATGGATTACCCCTTGCTCACCTAGAAACCTCACAAAACCTAGAGCTTTGCCCTCAGACAACAGAGGGAGAAATAGTGTCAACATCCTAGCCAATAAAGGTAAAGCTTAAATCCACCAATTGCCGCCAAGATGTTCTTTGCACTAAAGACATGATCTTCAGGAATAAATAATATTAATAAGTCTCTACAACAAACTAATGGAGGGGTAAAGGTAAAGCTTAAATCCATCAATAGCCGCCAAGATGTTCTTTGCACTAAAGACATGATCTTCAGGAATAGATAATATTAATAAGTCTCTACAACAAACTAATGGAGGGGTAAAGGTAAAGCTTAAATCCATCAATAGCTGCCAAGATGTTCTTTGCACTAAAAACATGATCTTCAGGAATAAATAATATTAATAAGTCACTTCAACAAACTAATGGAGGGGTAAAGCTATTAGGAGGTACTAATGATGGGCTAAAGAAATCAATAATTTGGAAGGATGGTAAATACAAAAGAGAAACTA
>ML821549.1:68075-83860 GCA_009831015.1 Picea engelmannii
ATTGTCTGAATTTGGTCAAGGCATGCATGATTGCCAACATTCCTTGTCATAAATGGAGTACAACCTCTCGAGTTGACTGAGCTTCTTGCTCTCGAATACAATCGGGTGTCCTCCCTGCATCAAAATTGCCCCGATACCCTCGCCGGATGCATCACACTCTAGTACAAATGGTAAGGTGAAGTCTGGTAATGCCAACACTAGACAAGTGCCCATGACTTCCTTCATGTGATCAAAGGCTTTTTGTGACTCCTAGGTCCAGATGAAAGCCCCATGCTTGGTAAGATCCGCCAGTGGTGCTCCAAGCTGAGAAAAACCCCGGACAAACCACCTGTAATAGCTGCACAGCCCGAAGAAACTCCTCAACTTTGTCACGTTCTTGGGCGTTGGCCAATCCAAAATGGCTCTGATCTTCTCCTGGTGCACTTGTACCCCTTGTGCACTGATGATGTGGCCCAAGTAAAGTAATTCTATCATACCGAACTCACACTTTGACTCTTTGGCATATAATGATTGTGCCTCCATGATGCTCAATACCTCATCGAGGTGCCTCATATGCTCTTGGCATGTTAGACCAAGATGTCGTCGAAGAAAACCAAGACTGATTTCCTCAACTAATCCCTAAATATGTGGTTCATGCAAGACTGGAATGTAGCGAGTGCATTGGTTAACCCAAATGGCATAACTAGGAACTCGAAATGTCCAAACTCCAAAGTGACATCAAAATGTCGTCTTCTCTATGTCTTGCTCTCAAATGTCGATCTGATGATACCCAGAGCATAGATCAATCTTTGAGAAGAAAACTGCCCCATGCAGTTCATCCATCAACTCGTCCTTCAGTTCATACAGTTCATGCAGTTCATACCGATTCTTGATGGTTTTCTTGTTCAAGGCCCGGTAATCAATGCACATCCTCATGGTGCCATCCTTCTTCAGAACTAAGACAATTGAAGAGGTGAATTGCTACTACTCGGTTTGATGTGTCCCATTGCTAGCAATTCCTTGATTGCCTTCTCTATCTCATCCTTGAACCTCCTAGGATGACGATAGGGGGGGTGATCATAGGTTTGGCCCCTCCTCCAACTCAATGGTGTGCTCAAACCCCTTGTCAGGTGGTCTCCCTCGTGGAATCGACCCAAAAACATGTTGATGTCGTCCCAACAAATTCTTGATCTCTATATGATATTGTTGTCGACCCTTTGAATCCTTTCGCGTAGTGATCAAACACTTTGCGGCATATGCTACCTCCCCATGTCTGAATATCCTCTCCATCCTCTTGGTTGAAACTGTCCTGGGTGCTCTTGTCAACATACCTCTCAGAACAACCTTCTTCCCGTCGCGTTCTCTGAATCCCATCTCCAAGGCTTGGTAATTGGTGGTGATTTTCCCAAGGTAATCATCCACTGGACTCCCAACACCACATCTGTGTCAGATAGGTCAACCACATAAAATGTGTCTCGCACTGTGTATTTGTCTAACTTTATCTCCAAGTCTGGAACTCTGTCTAGACACTCCACTGTGTGGCCATCTGCTACTACAACATCAAACCCCTCAAACTCCTCTGTCCGAAGTGCCCGTCTCGATACCAGTGAAGCGTCGATGAAGTTGTGGGTGGCCCCACCATCTATCAAGGTGATTTCCCATTGCCCCTGAATAGTCCCTCTGATCCGGAGGGTATCATACCTGGGAATACCAAAAAGGGTCGCTATGACTCCTCCCATTGTTGGTTTTCGTCTGTTAGCCTACTTAGGCAGTTGTGGGACTACCGGAGGATGGGCTCCTGCCGATGTCGGTGGTCTACGGGGAGGCTGCTCCTCAGCCTGTGCTGACTCCTCCTCTGAGCTAGTGGATCCATTGTCCTGCTCCTCCTCACTGTCCACACTATCTGCTGCCACCTCAATATAATGATCTCTCCCTTGCCCATGCATATGTGGCCTAGGACTCAAGGGTCTCTGCAGTTGAAGCAAATCTTCTTCCTCGTAAGCTCTCGCCTCGTCTCATCATCCAACTTCTCCTTGCCCTTCCATTCTCTCTGGAATGGCTTCCTGTCTCGATCCTTCTGGGGTACGAAGGGTTTGGAAAAGGGTTTAGTCTTTGGCACTGAGTCTGCCAAATCTCGAGTGCGTAGGATGGCATCCTGCAAGGTGGGAGGCTTGTATGCCTTCACCCATCCTCTCAAAGGCTCTGTGAGTCCCTCTGTGAATAGCATGATCAGCTTGGGCTCTGATATATCTGTCACTGCCATGGCTACCCGCTGAAACGCCATGAAGAACGCCTCTGTTGTGCCAGTTT
This sequence comes from Picea engelmannii, assembly GCA_009831015.1. NCBI lineage: Eukaryota > Viridiplantae > Streptophyta > Pinopsida > Pinales > Pinaceae > Picea > Picea engelmannii. Next base: position 70,365 of record ML821549.1, read on the forward strand.
GTCTCAACTGGGCTAGATTCCTGAAGTGGATCTCGAGATCCCTCCTGTTAAACCTGTCCATGAGTCTCTCTGTGAACTCCCTATAGGAGATGATGCGCTGTGACCCAATGTCACCAATCCATGATGCCACCACTCGTGTGCCTCACCCTCCAAGTGTAAGGTAGCGAAACTGATGGCCTCTATCTCGGTCATCTGGTTGAGCTTGTAGTACGTGTCTAGCTTATGTACCCAAGCTCTGGTGGTGCATTTGGATGATCCGTCGAAAGAAGGTATGGTGAGTTTACAAACTTTCCGAATGAAATCAATGTTATGGCCCTGTTGCTGTTGCAGTCCTCCTCTTTATGGTTTTCTGGGGCAGTTCCTGAGTCTGAGTCCACAATACTCTACTAGGGTCATGTCCTGATGGAAGTCATGGCCCAATGTTGCATACTCCGTCCTGTACCCTGCAATGTCCTCTCCATGAGTGGGCAGCCTTTGTTCTATCGGTAGTTGTGTTGCTACTGCGGGTGCCCTCTGGAAACTAGGAAACAAAGGTCTGGGAATCCTACTTGAAGAGGTGTATGTGCGAGTAGGAGACTGGGGTCTACTGCCTGCCCCTGAGTTCCCATGTGTGTTGCATGTGCGGCTTGTGTGCCCGGGGTGCCCACTATAGCCAATCTATCAGCCATTTGTGCCAAGGATTGAGTCGTGGCCCGCTGACTAGCTATCATATCACTGATAACCTGCATGAAGGTTACCTCTGGCTCCATGGGGGCCTTACCACTGCCCGTTGGTCACTCATATCTGTCTCCTAGCATCCTCTATGCCTCACGCTCAGCCTCATGCTCTGCTCTTCTCTCTTCTTCCCTGTGCGCCTCTTCCTCTTCCTTTGAGATGGGAGGGAAAGGAGGGAAGTCGGGCCTCGACCTTCTTTCCTTGCGCCTGTTGTAAGTGACATATTCCTCACCTACGTGCTCACGGCCCTCTGGGTCTTCTGCTGCACGCATCGTCTTTAGTCACGGGCTGGCAGGACTAAAGCTTTGATACCACTGTAATGTTCCTGACTTGGCTAGTCTAGGAAATGTTGCTAATGTGTGTGTAGGATTAATGGTTTACAGCATATAAATGATCATACAAATAACAGATGCGACAAAGACTGCAAAGTTTATATTATGATATCTTTGCGGAGTACAAATGTTGAATGCGGCTGAATAAAATGAATCACTCGGCTAGATCAAATGACAAAAGGATCTTAGCCAGAATACAATAAGCAAACTAAAAGATAATACCCGATAATAGATGAGTATTGCGGGGTCAATGGATGAGCTGGAACTGTGGCAACTCGCACGGTAATTGCTGAAAGTCCGAAAAGTTCACCCTGGTGGCTAAACTTCTCAGAATGGCCTGGAAACTGTCCCAAATGGTGTGCCCTGCTCTAGCTCTTAGTCTGGATGACTGACTGGGTCGTCTGTTGGTGTGTCTGGACCCTGAATGGATCCTCCCGGGGGAATGCGCCCCTCTCACTGGAAAAATGCGCCCAAGTGATTCCACCATTGGAATCGGTTGAGATGTATCTCAAAATGATCACCTTGGCCTACTGGGAAATGGGTCGGAAGGGTTTCCCTGGATCTGATCTGATGATCGCTCGAAAACCCAGAATGTGTCTGCCAAAAGTGTCGCACTCCCAACTCTGGAAAATGCGCCCCAATTGATTCCTCTGTCGAAATTTGACGAGGAACCAGGCAAAAGATGTGCCTTGCCTTCCTCTCAACTGGGTCGGAGGGGAATCTCTGAACTCTTTGTGGAAGGGACAAGTCTATCCACTGAACCTCCTTAGGAGTTGCGCCCTCACCTTGGATAAGTGCGCCCTTGTTGTTGGACCCTGTGTAACTGTTGTTGAGGAATCATGGAAGACCTGTGTGATCTTCCCGGTGACTAGGGTGTGTCTCTCAACACCGAAATCAGCCAACTTGTGTCTGCCTCCTGAAATCCATTGAACTATCTCTCCTAAGATGCACCTCTCTCCTCAATGACAAGTCATAATCTGAATAATGATGAATTAGGTAGCTGACCCTTCTCTTATAGCTTTTCGAAACCCTAATTCACTGTTGAAACCCTAATTCACTGTTGACTTCCAAATTTAGCTCGTCCGTTCTATTTTTAGCTCATAATGGCTTAAAAGCGCTTTTAACCACTTTTAGCTCAATGTCACTTTCCAAACATAACTCCTTTGACTGGAGTGACCTCTAGTAACCATGTTTAACCCTTTTCTGGCCCTGGCTATAGTCTAACAGGGTGGTTTAGACCATTAAGCCTCCTCTCTGGAGCTCCTAGTTGGAAAGGGACATTACACAGTTCCACGGGTACAGGACACTAGACCACGACCTAAGAGGTATAAGTCCACAGTCAGTGATTCTAGGCTAATAGGGCTTCCAGAGAGAGGTTTCAGACGAAGTAAACCCCGAGAGAGACTTGGGTACATGGCATTAATGACGCAGTTTACTGATGCAGAGCCTTCCAATTATGTGAAGGATGCACAACATGGAGTGTGGCAAGAGGCCATGATGGAGGAGTACACATCCATTATAAAAAGTAATGTATGGAAGGTGGTGCCCAGGCCAGAAGGGAAGAAGGTGGTTGGATCCAAGTATCTACAAAGTCAAGCATGCAGCAGACAGAAGCGTGGACAAGTACAAAGAGTGCTTTGTGGCCAAGGGGTTTTTACAACGAGAGGGAGTCGACTATGAGGAGACTTTCGCCTCAGTGGCCAGATATTCATCGATCGAGACTGTTATTTCTTTAGCAGCTGAGTTAGGCTGGCGCGTTCGCCAGATGGACGTGAAAATTGCCTTCCTCAATGGAGTTGTTGAGGAGGAGGTGTATGTTAAGCAGCCAAAGGGATTTGAGGTTGGTGATAGAGAAATGCATGTTTGTAGACTGAGGCGAGCCTTGTATGGGCTCAAGCAAGCACCTTGAGCTTGGTACTCAAGGATTGACAGCTACTTGAGAGAGATGGATTTCCAACGAAGTGAGGCAGATCCGAACTGTATTTTCTTGCAGGGGAGGCACCTCTCTTACTGGTGTTGTACGTAGATTACCTATTTCTAATAGGGGACGAGAAGCTGATAGAAGACTGCAAGACAAATCTTGCAGTTGAGTTTGAGATGAACAGCCTTGGGTTGATGCATTACTTCCTTGGTCTGGCAGCAGGATGGGCGCTTCTTCTTGGGACAGGGTAAGTATACAGCAGAGATCTTGGGCAGGTTCGGGATGACAAATTGTAGGCCCATGTCCACACCTCTAGTCACGAACTGGAGGAAGATTGATGCATCAGATTCAAACACAATAGACCCCACTATCTATGGTCAGTTGATTGGATCGCTCATGTATCTGATCAACACTCGGCCAGATATCAGCGTTGTAGTAACTCTTTGAGTCAGTTCATGGTCGATCCTCGGAGAGTACGTTGGATTGTTGTGAAGCATGTGCTTTGCTACCTTACAAGTACAGTGGAGTACAGGTTATTGTATGAGCGTGGTGGTGGAGTGAGGTTAGCAGACTTTACAAATGTTGATTGGACAGGATGTGCAGAGGACAGAAGGAGTACTTCGGGTTGTTGTTTCAGCATTGGATCGAGAATTATTTCCTGGTTCAACAGGAATCAACGTTCAGTGGCATTGAGCTCTACTGAGGTAGAGTACATGGTTGCTAGCTTGGCAACATGTGAGGCACTGTGGTTGAGAAAGTTGCTCTTGGGATTGTTCGAGCAGGGGCTAAAGGCTATAGTGATTCACTGTGACAATCAGAGTTGCATCAAGCTCTCTGAGAATCCGATGTTTCATGATCGTAGCAAGCACATCGATATTGGGTATCACTTCATCCCTGATTGTGTACAAAGAGGAGCCGCGAGGCTTGACTACATACAGACTGGTGAAAAAATGGCATATATTTTCACCAAGGCACTGAGTAAACAAAAGTTCATGAAGTTCAGAGATCATATGGGGTTGAGACAGAATCCCTTCCTCACTAAGAGGGAGTGGTGACAATGTAGCAAGGAAGGTCTTCCACTAGATGGACATGTCCTAGCATGGTGGGGGACAATGAAACACATGCCAAGTTGATTTTTTAACTTTTTCTAAAGTCTAACTTAGGAAAATGACTGTTGATGTGTTATATTCTTCAGTTGACTTTATTGAGCACCTCTTCTAAGGTTTAAGTGAAAAATAATTTAAGTTGTGGTCTTTTAATCTTGACCATTCATTTCATCATGAGGGAGAGAGTTAATCTCATCCCTTACTCATTTTGGGATTAGGGTTTCACTTGCTCATGGAGGTATAAGGAAATCGATTTGGCTAGGAGGGCGCATTCTTCATTGAGAGAGGGTGAATTTCAAGAGGATTTGCCTAGGGTTTGTTGGAGAGAGATTGCAGGGAGATAGAGGAGGCTTTGCAGAGACCACTTCAACTTTGCAGAGACCACTACCTTCAGATCTGAAAGCCGCCATACAGGGTGACGCAGGGGCTGCACATCTACGCAGAGGCTCAAGCAGAGGTCAATACCGAGTCGTTTTGGGTTCAAGGGTGTGTGGAGAGGCCGTACTTCTGCTATAGAGGTGAAACGCTGAGACTTTACTCAATAATTTAGCTAGGCTGAAATTTTTCTTTGTAAGAGATCTCCATATTTCTGCTGCTAATAACAAAATCCACAAACTGTTGCAATGGTTTTCCCTCCGGGGTTTTTCCAGGGACTATTGTCCAAAAATCTGTGTACTATTGATGTGATTGTTGTTATCTTCTACTTTAGATCCTGGTTATTATTTATTTTTCTGTTGTGCAATTTATTTGTGAAAATAACCTAGTTGAACTATAAATCAGAAAATTTGTGGTTCGTTCGCTGGGTTTAGAGAAAATTTCACAAGAAATAATTTTCTTTGGTAGTGATAATAATTACATGGAAGCATGTTTCTTGCTCTCCTTAGCATAAATAGTTATTGATGCATGCTCACATTAATGGCTACTATTATGCATGCTCACATGAATGGTTGTTGTCATGCATGCTTACATTAATGCCCCTCTCATTTTGAGATCATTTGTAACTTCACCTACATTAGTGTTTGATAACTCCCACTAACAAGTATGTCACTCATCGAGGGTTGTAACTTATCTTTTTTCTATAAAAAAAGAAGAGGGATCACTAACTATAAAATGAGTCTTAGGCATTAGAATAAGGACTCTCTTGGTGAAGTGTGTTATTGCAACTTGCCAGTAGTCTAAAAGAGACTATTTGGGCCAAGAGCAACATCCATACTGCCTTGTATTTTCCCTGAGTTGGCATCCATACCTTCTCAAGAGAGCTTTAGAGATTGTGTTGAGCATTTCAAGAATTCAAAGATTGTTACTAGTAACTACTGTCATTTTCTCCTATTGTTAGTATTGTAGAATCTGCTATCAAATCTACAGTTGAATAATCACTAGAAATTTCTTTTGTTAGCACTGAATCTACAGTTTCTAGTATGATTATTATTGTTACTGGAACTTATCAGTTTCCAATTATCCTTAAAAAAGAGTGGAAAAAACAGATTCCAAGGTTCACAGCATTATTGCTAGAAGTGCCTCGGAAACTTGGGATCTCTACCCTAATGATGCGGTGGGGGAGTCCATGGAGATGATAGACATGCTTAAAGAATAAATTGGCAACCTCAAAGGCTATAGACATGGTAATCAAGGGAATGAAATGAGCATACTGTTAAATTTTGAGCTTGATTTCTTAAGCGGATTATTTCTGTTAAATTTTGAGCTTGATTTCTTAAGCGGATTATTTCTTTGAATTCTTCAACACTTTGATTCCAGCTTAATACATTTCAACAATATAGAATCATAACTGAATTGCAATAATCATGTGGATACGTAAGCATGCACATCAACAACACATATACCCTAGGGAAACCCTGTACAGGGAGAAAAACCCCAGCAAACGATATTCCTTTATTGCATTAATAATGTAAGATCACTTACAAACATCCACCATGAAAACTCTGCACTTAAAGAGCTTTCCAAGTTGGCTCTGACCGGACAGAGAAATAAGAGACCTTGCTGATATAGACGTATCCGAGTTGCTTTCAAAGACTGAGATATATCAGCTCTGATATGGGTTGTTGAAGCTGCCTCTAATTGACTGATATGCTGCCTCTAAAGCACTGAGGTGCGCCTCTGATATGCTGCCTCTACAGCAAAGTTATGCACCTTTATATGCTGCCTCTATTTGCTGTAATTACAGCACTGTTATGTGCCTTTATATGCTGCCCTATATGCTGTTATTACAGCACAGTTATGCACCTTTTATGCTGCCTCTATATGCTGTTATTACATGCTGATATTACAGCACTGTTATGCGCCTTTATATGCTGCCTCTACAGCTGAAATGCGCCTCTATCTGTTGTATCTACATTCACCCTTACCCTGCATAACCATTGTGTAGAAGAGAGGGGTCAACCTCTGCTTATAAAGGAGTGAAGAGGAGAAGTAGATGGCTCGAATTAGGAACTTGTTTGCATGCTTTAACATAACTCAACTTCACACTTTAGTTCGAAAATAGAACTAGACTTGAGACTTCAGTTACAACTCACCCTTGACTTGGCATGCATGYGTACYAACTTARCATGCWCATGTCACGCATRCATGCAATGCAACRTGCAACTAGACAAGCATGCAGTGCATGTCATGCATGCAACATGCAACATGCAACATGCGACAACTTGACAACAATGTMTTTGACTTAGACATGCAACTTTGACTTCTACAAYTYGACTCTTTACAAGGCAATTYRAAWTTCTCTTCATGGTRGATAATGTTACAYGTGCCAAYKCACTAGATCAATACATTTATATCATTTGCAATAKTARGAATATCGTTKGTTTCTAGCTCATAGGAATTTTATATTCAACCTAACTTTTGCTAGATGCCTTGACTTTTGCTCATGGCTCACAAGGCTTGACTAGGCTCATAGAGGTTGTACGTTCCCCCTGACTTTTGCACTAGTCTGTCTATGCTCACAAAGGTTGTACATTCCCCCTGACTTTTGCACTAGACTATCTATGCTCACAGAGGTTGTACGTTCCCCCTGACTTTTGGTTTGACTCAAAGAGGTTGTACATTCCCCCTGGCTTTTTTCAATACCTCACAAGACTAGTTGATTCTCCAAATCTCCCTAGCTAGCCTTAGGGTGGCCCATATGGCCTCTCATTGGAGAATGATTGTCGATGCTGCCAACTTTAACACATACTTGGTTAAGCAATCAACTACCATAAAGATAGCATCCTTAACTTTAGAGAGTGGAAAACATGTGATGAAATCCGTAGATAACTTTTTCCACTTCAGGTTGGAGAAGACCGGAATAAGGCACTGTTTACAGCGCATTTCGCTGGCTAGTGTCACATTCTGCCACAAATCATTCAATATCAAACTTCATTTTTGACCAATAAAGAGGAGACATTTCTGTAAGTTTTGTGAAAAACCACATGAATAGTAGAGGGAGATGCATGCTCATGCTAAAGACCATATTTGATTAGAGGATAGCCATGCTGCAAATAGATGTAATTTTTAATAAGGATGACACTATTCGTGATAGTCCAAGGTTGGCCCTTCTTGCTATCAATAATGTCACGTTAAAGGCAAATTGTAGGAGAATCTACTATGTAGTCTACGAGGAGCTCTCATTCCCAAGCAACGTTGTTACTAAGATAGAGTTAAAGGTGGGTGGCTCATCCTGTTGAGATAAAGCCTCTGCAACAATATTATCCTTACCCTTCTTGTAGATGATCTCAAAGTCATAGACTTGGAGGCAAGGAATTCATCGATGTTGCTCCTCCGTGGAAGTACCCTACATCAATAAGTGCTTCAAGCTAAGGTGATTAGTTTTACTAAAGAACTTATTATTTGAATAATTAACACCACTTGGCCACTACATGAAATATGGCCAACATTTATTTGTTCTATGCGGACATGCACCTTTCTGTCATTCAACTTCAGGCTTTCAGAGGCAATGGGTCTATCATCCTATAAAAGTATTGCACAATGTCCAAACCCAAGAGAATTACACTCAATAATGAGAAGTGAAATCAGGGGTAGTAAGCATCAATGTGAAATAAGGGCTTCCTTCAATCCTTCATAATGTACCTCAGTAGACCAATGAAAGGCATCCTTCTTTGTTAAATCAATGAGAGGATGATCAATAGCAGAGTAATTGCAAACAAATCTGCAATAGAACACTATTACGCCCAAAAATCCTCAAAGCTTCTTGAGGGTTGTACGCATTGGCCACTCTTGAATAGATCAAATATTTGTAGGATCAATACAAACAACATACACAAAGATAATATGGCCAGATATTTGAAGGAAGTCTTTGCAAATTCACACTTGGCTTCTTTTGTATAAAGCTTATGTTGTTCTAAAATATCTAATACAAGATCCAAACGCACTAGAAGCTCTGGGAATGACCTACTATATATGAGTATATCATAAAAGAAAACTAGGAAAAACATGAAGAGATAGTTACCAAACAACTTGTTCATTAAGGCCTGAAATATAGCAAGAGCATTGCATAGTTGAATGGCATCACACAAAACTGGAAGTGGCGAATAAAGCTTAGGTTCTGCTAAAATGCCTAATACAAGATCCAAATGCTCCGGATGCTCTGTGAATGTCTTGATGTATATGAGTATATCATAAACGAAAACTAGGAAAAGTATGCAAAGATACTTACCAAACACCTTGTTCAATGTAACAAGAGCATTTCATAGCCGAATGGCATCACTTGAAATTGGAAGTGACCCTGATGAGTTCTGAATGTAGTCTTCTCTTGGTCATGGAGCCATCTAAACAGAGGTCAATCTTAGAAAGAACTTGGCACCGTGTACCTCATCCATCAAATCATCAATGTGAAGCATGGGAATCTCATTCTTGATAGTGACCAAATGTACTATAACCAATAGAGACAAAGTAAGAACCATCATTTTTCCTTTCCAATACAACCAAGGCAACGTCAGGGTTCTTGCCAAGAGTGATAATCCCAACTCCCAAAAATTCCTCCACGAGCCTTTCAATCTCAAACATCTAAAATGGCCATATCAATCGGTGTAAACCATTATGGTCAATCGGTATGAACCATTATGGTACCTTTAGTGGGGTCCAACTCAATAACATGTTCCATGCCCCTATCTGGTTGATGTTCTAGAGGCATCTCTTAGAAGACCACCTTATACTTTTGGAGAATAGTGGAGAGGCCCAACATATTAGTTTGTTGATAAGGAGTTGTCTCCGCACAATACAAGTGAACCATGAAGCCAAAGTGGCCCTTCTTCAAAATTTTAAATGTGATTTGAGTCAATGGTCTGCTTTCGGGTTCCCATCCTTTAATAGTGACTTCGCAACTATCTTGTTCGCAGGAGAGGAATTTCTCTCAATGGTTAGTGGAGTTTGTCCCTCTGGAAATAAGCCATTGAATACCCAAAACAACAACTACTCCTCCCACATATGTGACATAAAAGTTGTCCTCGAGGCTAAAGTCTTCCACAATAAGTTCAACCTTGTGCAACGCGCCTTCACAATGGGTATATTTATGGCATGGGATGTTGATGGCAAAGAGTTCAAAATTATCTAGATGGAGGGCCAAATGTTTCACCTATTTCTTATAAAAGAATGCTTATTGTACTACTAGGATCAACCATAACAAGGACATTTTTATTTTTAATATGGTCATAAAACTTTAGGGTATCAAGTCTACCCAACACAGTGATTACAGCAGAGGAGACTGAGGCCTCTCTTGCTTCTAATGGTGCAAGGAATTGGTCGTGTGGACTAGAGTCATTATCTAGTTCCTCGAGAAAATTATCCTTTGTAGGTTCATATCCAAAGTTGGAGTGGTGTAGGTCTTTTCATCCGTAAAAAAAATTTCAAGTACTGCAAATATGACTCTTAAGCTAGGGTTGAGAGCATTTATGATTGAAATTGAATGGTGATGAATCAAGGTTTTGGGTGGACTAACAGCTAGGAGCTTTAATTTGTGGTATTTTAAACTTCCCTTTTTCCTTGGTCCTCCAATCATATGTATTCCCTTATGCTAGAGCAAAGTATTTTCCTCTTAATAGCTTTAACATGACTCTCAACTCTTCCAGTAGTAATGGCTTTTTTAAATGAGTCAAGTTCAACCATTTTTATGTTAGTTTGTATTTTTTCCTATAAATTTGAAATATAGATGTCTCACATTGAATCTATAAAGAGTTTGACCTTCCATTCAAAGACTTGGGACTTCTTAGTGTATTCTTCAACAATGAAGCCCTTCTAGAAAAAGTGCAAGAGTGAACATCACAAGGCTCATCCCAAGTACGATTTGCTCTCTTAGTTAAAGCATTTGCAAACTTGCTCAAATCCCCTCTAGGGTTTTTAGCAATCCATCTCCAGCCCTAGGTATGGGTTGCCTCATCCAAATGTTGTTGTGACACATTGTTAAATCCCAGTTTGCATGCACAACTAGAGGGTTAAGTTCCGGCTCAATTTCATCATGTTGATCCATCTACAAGTACATCTAGGGTTTTACATTGATCAAAACCTGCTACACAGTCAGTTTGTCATATTATGAGAACTTGCTATTTTTAGCAGTTCTACTTTCTAGGATCCAGAGTTCCAAGGCCCACATTTCAAAGTGAGTTGTGTATTCTTGGTCCTTGTGAGCTTAAGATCCCATCGAGATTCGTTCCAACAACATGCACATTGTTTCATGCAACTACTGATTTAGCAGTTAAGGTTTCAAGGCTTGCATGTCAGATCAGAGCACGTATTTGGTTTCCTTGTAGGCAGACAAGTCTAATGAAATAATTTTTAGCAGTTTCTATTTGTAGATGTGCTATATTTAGAAGGTGTCCTTATAGAAGTTCTCTTCATATTTTGATTTTCCTATGTTTTTAGAGTCAGACTACTATTTTTGGCATGTCTATATTTAGCAGGTCTATTTTTAGCAAGTAAAGGTAGTAGTGTCAAGGTTGCAGTATGCAGTGTTGGACTTGTGGTTGTGTTCTAGTTTGGATAGAGGATGGGTGTTTTCATCATCAATGGGTGTCAGTTTCATCGCATATTGACACATGGCAGCTATTTATAGAGATGTTGGAGTGCTCGTGAGATGGGATTGACGTATACCGCAGCAGTCATGGCATCACCCACAAGAAGGCAAATTGATCTTCGAGTGTTTTTGGAAAATTCAAGTTGATTAGATGGAGATGCATGCATGTGACTTCTTGTTATGGGAAATTCAAAATTAGAAATCGTTAAGATGGAGTGAGTTTGCATGCATGTTTGAAGTAATAGAATTTGCCAAAGGCCTACTTAGGGAGTGCACCTTGCTTAGGAAGATCTATGCTATCTTTGCCACTACCTTTGAGGTTGAGCACATTAAAGCTTTTTACTTCTACTAAAAACAACACGTGGTGAGGTGATTTCGACTTGGTGATCTGTGGGTGTCAGTACACGCATGTAACACAACAGATACTTCTTAAAACTGTGCTCTGATGACATTCCCAGCTGAGATTTTCCTGATCATTGGGAAGAGGAGCACTCACATCAGCCTGTTGACAGCAGGTTTTGATTACAGTTGGAAAAGAACGGCAGAATTTGTGGACGAAGGGCACCTTAAGAAAGCAGGTTCAGTCTAGTTTTGTAAAGATTCATGCATGAACAGCTATATTCGCATCAAAGGAGCGCCCTAATGGACTATTTTCTGCAGGGTTGGGATGAACAACAGTAAACAAGGGTGAATTCTGGGCAAATATTCCATTTTCAGCAAACCGCTGAGTTAGAGGGCGAGTTGTTAATCCATTGTAAATTACTGTTCTTGAGTGCTTCCGGGTGCTTAAAGGGCAGCATAGTGTGTTTGTTTGGGACTGATCTACATTCAGATTTTACTTATTAACGAACAGCAAGCATATATCCTAAGGACACCCCTCTGAGACTGGAAAAGCACCACAGTCCAAACTGAGCCTGTAATCACTTTGTGTCCCCGTGATCTTGGAGGAGTACTTCCCTTCATTCCAAAAGGGTTTAGCTCCTCCTCAGAGCCCTCGTGATATGGAATGAAGACTCTAGACCAGGTTCCATGGGCCCTTTGCCTAAGGCTAGTAGCCACATCATCTCTCTTATTTCTTCTACAAAATTCTTGAAGCTTTCTTGCAACATTGCCTTAGCCACATACTGAAATTTCCCCTTTTTCATTTTTCCATTTTCATATTTGTTGGAAAAAAAAAGGGAATACTGAGCAAGAGAGAAAATTTGATGAGCTTTGATGCCAACTTGCAGTTTTATTGCAACTAACGGAACTACCACTGCAACAGAGATAGAAAAGGAACAATAGTAACAAAAAATAAGCAAATAAACAATGGAGGCACCTGCACACCCAGGGATGGACTGCACCTACAAATCAGAGCAATGGAGGAACAAGTCTCCAATAAACACCAGTAACTAGTTGATTGTATTGATAAAATGATATGAGATACATAAACAAAGGGGGAACACCTAGTTATAGCAATAATGATGCAAAAATGCTAACAAAGCCTTAACTTGAGACTTAAGCCACTAATAAAGTGATTAGGCCCTTATTATATATAAAAGTGGTCTTTCTACAAATATAACATTACTACAAAATCATGACCACTGAGACAAAACAGCTCATGTACATATTGCATAATACCTATTAGAGATATTGTGGTTCGGTACAGAACAACGTGTTAATGCAGACATCGGGTTGTGCACAAATTAACTTAGAAGATATAAGAAATGAAATAGCAGAGGTACAAGTTGCAAAGTGGTGGGATGCTGAAAATTGAAAGTCACAATAAAAAGAAAAACATGTTCTAGAAAAATGCAGAAGACTTCCATTATTTTAATGCACATAGCTAGAAACAATTTAAAGATACCAACAACGACCTTAAGAGGTCTTCCTAGGATTACATGTAAATAGAAACTTACATCCTCAACTGCAATACCAAAATGGCCAAAACCAGTCCCCAAATTGTACGAATCTACTCCATAATCTGCCAAAAAAGAAACATATGAGTGAATCACAGGATCACATTCATGTAAATATGATTGAGATGACAAACTTCAATTAAAAAAAATTATTTGATCTCATCCGAGGATTAAGAGTATTAAAATGCAACTCAAGTTTGCAGAATCAAATAAAATGTGTATTCATGTAACTGATCTTTAAAATTATTAGAAATTGCAGGTTTTGATTATATATTTTACAAGCATAAGGATAAGACTCGAGAGAATAAAATAAAGCAAATAGATCTTAAGAATAATAGAAAATTCAGATATTTATTATGTGATTTATCACACTGTAAACTCACTGTATGTAAGCTCCACCACAAAATTAGTCTCCTCCGGACCAAATCCTAGAAAGGCATTAGTGTATCTTTCTTCAGGAATATCTCGCTTTCGAAGAAGCTTCATTCCCAAGCATTCAGTGTAAAA
>ML821549.1:85801-106426 GCA_009831015.1 Picea engelmannii
ACTCAAAAAGCTAAGATTGTTCTTGGTTAGTCTTGGATGGAATCTCTAGATAGTATTACCATGAACATGGAAAAGAAATGCTTCTCATTTTTGCAGAATAAAAAGAAGATAACATTATATGACTTTACAACGGAATCATCTGCTACATCCTCAGAATATACAAAGGATGCAAAAAAGGGGAAAAAAAATTACAAGTTGGGGATCAAGTGCCAACTCAATAAGATGTCAGAATTCAAACTAAAAGGGAAATGCAGCATGGGAGTCGAAACGATCAGAAGGAAAAATTGCAAAATATTGACCAAGTCCTATTAGGGGAAGATCAAAAGAAATTTTTCAGTGTTACACAGGGACATGTTCCCGAGGGTAGGGGGCATGCTCCCAGTGCTCCCAATGCCCCCTTATTGTGGGTACTCCAAAAGAGATGTTTCCCCACATCCCATTTTGGGGGGGATGCAAGGGGACGCAGTAGCGTACATCCCTCTCAAAAAATGAGACATTCCCATTCTCCCTTTTGACCAAAGTCTATTGTTTTGAGGAAAAACAGATAAAAATGCAAAATAAAACATAGAATGAATGCAACCTAATGCTCAAATGAGGAGGGACCTAATGAGGCACAACTAGGGTTGGTTGGTGTGCCATTGAATACTCTGGATAATGCAAATGGTTCTGATTCAGATAGTGGCAATCCCATGGTTGGTCCATATTCCTTCGTGCAGTATGCAGATGCAAAATGACTAGTGGGGCATTGCCTTGAGCAATGATGTTCATTTTTCGTTTAACCTGCTCTTAGATTAGTGATCTTACAACTTAGATCTATATCTTTCGAATTTCCTAAATATAATTTGAAATACAATATTGATGGATGATTTCTGAATCACGATTATTATGTTTTGTTACATAATTACATGTATTATTTATCATTTATTATGTTAAATGTAATGACAAATGTTATTGGCGAATTGTTATGTACAAGATTTCAATGAATTATGTTTCAGTTGTCATTATTTTAATTTATATTTATTTAGTATTTCGAGTGGGATCCCCTATATCAAAGACCCCAACATCCCCCATGGCATTCCCTAGAATTTTAGGGGTTCTTCCACACGTCCCCTAGATGCATTTCTTGCCCCCATCCCCCACATCCTAGAAACTTGGCCAAACATTGAAATTTTTCATTTAAAAAGTCGAAAGAAAACTTTGTTTTACAAAAGTCAAATGATAAAAACAAATAAAAAAGTCCCTTTCAACAATTGAAAAGCAATGTGTCAATAAGAAAATGTCTACATGATTGAATTTTAAAATAAAATTTTTGCTACTAAAGAATCTTATTAGTTTACAAAACAAATTACCTATCTAATGGAGATATCAATACACAATTCAAGTTTAACACCGAGTGTCCTAAAACTAAGATCAAGAAAATTTATTTTATAATTAAACCTTATTGTCATTCCAATCACAATAGTCATCACTTCATTCAAACATCTTATCAACATCCACATTACTTTGAACAAAGACAACACTTTGTTTACGTTCCAAAGAATCAAAATTCCCATACAACTTCTAGAATACTTACTTGGAGTCATAATAAGGAAATCTCATTTAAGAATCTTATCAACAATTATTTCCAATAAAAGTAAACCTTGGATGGATTGATGCTTCTACAATGCATCGATATTGCTTTGAGCTTGAACGAATTTTTCATCCCGTTTCCTTTTGTGCTTCAAGGACTTCCGAGATGGCAAGGCATGTAATAGGCCTAATCAATATTATTTAAGTATTAATAATTGTTACGTAGACTCATGTCTATTCAGATAGTCTTATGATTTATCTCTTATTGTTATATAGTTTATAATAAATAAATAAAAGAATGTTGTACTTTTGTAGCCTATATATTTAATATATTTATTTGTTCTTTGGATTATATGGCCTTGTATCTTTTCCTATGAATGCCTATGACACATCGTCATTACCGCAAGGTAACTCACAAATGATATCAAATCTCTGTAAGGTATTGTGACTACCTCACAACATATCATGACTACCGTAGGGTACAGCGATTGTTCATCATGTCAAAATCAATTTGCACTTATTAACATCAATATCCCCAACTCTTCCACAAAAAGTTACCCAACATTATATGACCAAATCTAGTGACAACCCTCAAAATTTTGCTTATTATCATCGAAATGAATCCAATAGCACCAAAATGTCTGCAGACAGAATAAAGTATGTTTGCAAAGTTTCTCAGCACTTTCAATCTTGGATTTGTTTGACAAGCAAAGACTTCAACACACTATTCCAACTTGACTTTACTTTTGACGATTGAAAAGTTTTATGAAGTTTTGTAGCTCAACCTATTATGATTTGGACTACAAGAGCTTATTTATGTATTTTATTCTAACTCAAGTCTTCATTGCATAGGTGCTCATTGTCATACTTTATCCAACTTGAATGTCAATTGTTTCTATTATACCCTATCCTTGGAGTTTCATAGATGCTGTTTAAAATTTGAAATCCACATATGCTCTATATATATATATATATATATATATATATATATATATATATATATATCAGTGTAGTAAAAAATGGTCAATTCAAACCAAACCAACTGATTTTGACCCAGTTTTGGGGAAAACTGGTTCACGCCAATAACCACTGAACCAAGTAATTAAATGTTGAACCAATCCAAGTTGCCAATTTCGAGCCAATTTTGGGGCAAACTAGTTTGGGCTGGCAACCATTGAACTAACCGGTTCAAACATTGTACCGATCAGTTCTACATATGAACCAGTCAATTCAATGGTAGGTTCAATGTTTGAATTGCTCTGATAGGCTAACTGGGCCACCTAATCACAGCCCATTCAGCATTTAAAAGCTATAAAAAAACAGAAAAAAGGGGGAAACTGCCCCACAACAACAAAGCATACAATAGAGGCATACAGTGAAGAGGAGGATACCCATACAAAAAGACACGAGGAGAGTATCCATCAAATGCTATTGTTGGCGATCTATAGTATAATGATATTTTTGGACTCTACAGGCCATTTAGAAACTCAATATATATGCATTCTCTCTCATTGATAAATTATGTACCCGAGAGCTTATATCTCAATGTAATTTTTCTATTTGCACCCTTACACACAACATAAATCATAAAACTTTACATATTTGCTAAGTTACCAAGATCCATGTATGGATACGGTCGTCGATACAAATCCACCAGATTTTTGAAAAGTCGTGATCTAGATGGGTGGAAAGGGAAAATATAAAAAATATAAATATATTTTTGTAATTTGTTAAAAAAATAGATAGCACTTACCTGTTTATTAAATCCAA
Organism: Picea engelmannii; assembly: GCA_009831015.1. Classification (NCBI taxonomy): domain Eukaryota; kingdom Viridiplantae; phylum Streptophyta; class Pinopsida; order Pinales; family Pinaceae; genus Picea; species Picea engelmannii. The sequence goes on from ML821549.1 coordinate 89,141, forward strand.
CCTATAAAGTTGAGCACTCTTCTCGGATTTTTTTAATGTTGGTTAGGGTTTTAAGCTTCATTCGTGACTGCTTCTAGAGGAGGGGGCGGAGCAACTCCTCTACTCCCCTCTCCTATGTGGCCTTCAAAGAGGAGTTTGTTGCTTCCAAATCATCAGCAACCATGACAACCGAGGGAAGTTAAATCTGCCAGGTCAAATTCTTCTCATTTTATCAAAAAAATGGATCAAATTCCAACATTGATGATTCCTAGTATAAGTTCGAGGAGAAAAGCATTAATCTTCTCAAAGAGGGAATTAAACAGCCAATTCACAGCTCTGAGGCCAAACCCCAAAACGGTGGAAGCCTGGCTCCTAAATAACCAATATCACTTAATGAAAGGGTGGATGCAATGCTTTTTTTGAGGCAGAGGGCATTGTGCTTCTCTGTTCGAACTCAAAGAAGATCAGGGTCTCATCTTCTATAGTGGCTCCTACTTAGTGCACACTCTAGGAATGTATTTGAAATTTGAATAGATGGTCCTTGGATTTTAATCAAGGAGAAGATGTCCCGAAAGCATTTCATGTATGGGTGAAGTTTCCTCGCCTATCATTAATCTTTAGGATGACAAAACCCTATCAGCAATAGGGAATAACCTCAGTCGATTCATCAATAAGTCAAAACCAAAAGCGAATCAATTCACATGCATCTAAATCTACGTGGAGGTTAGATATGAAGGGCTCCTGAAGACGATTCAACTAAACTTGGTTTGTTAGATACACAATCGAGAGTAGTATTACAAGCAAATTACATTCAAATGCGACAAATGCCTTGAATATGGTCATTTTGTTAAGGACTGTAAAAAGTATCAACCAAATAAGATGGAACACCACAAACCACAAAACCAAAGGGCATTGCCTTGAAACAATGTGTTATGAACAAAAATATATAGAAATAGGTATAAATAAAATAATAGTTAAATACATTATAAATAAAAAGACGTGTCCTATCCAAAAGACGTGTCTGTTCATGAAAGGGCACCCCTTGTGAGGGTATATAAATGGGCCCTCATTCTCATTGTAATCATCTCATCTTATTCATTCTCTTATACATTTATATATTATTTATTTCATCCTAAATGGATTACTTTATATTCCAAATATTTTGGATACTTTGTGTGAGCGAACTTTTGTTTGTCTCATTTGGTATCAGAGCTTCGTCTCGATCCGGCCTTTGGCCACAAAACAGAATTTCTCTAAAAATCAGGTTTTTGACCCATATTGGCTATTAACCATTTAAAGCTCGAAATTCCGCAAAGAAATATTATTCCGCTGCAATACAAAAATAAATAAACAAAGGTCACAAGGGAGAACTGGTAAAGGACAAATAAAATTTTAGATTTATGCTACATCTATTCCACAATAAATAGGCGTTGTTGAAGAGAACCTCGGAAAAAAATAAACAATTAGTAGACCTCTGCCAATAAAATCAGAAACATCCGCCAGGAAGAATTCATACAAAAAATCGCATAATACATTCGCACGGAGTTAGGATTGCAAGTTCGTATGACTGTTCCATCGAGTTGCCATCGCTACAGTGTACTCATGGGAAAAGAGAGTTTGAAATTGCCCACCGATTGGGAGTTAAACTACCCACCATTATTATCTGTGAAGCGTTTTGTTGTCAATACATAACAAACGGAGCCGTCAATGGTCAAAGATTATACAAAAATTAATAAATCGAAGACCTGTGCTGTCTAAACTATTCGTCGCCATTAAAGTTGTCATTCATACATAGTCTTTTTCCATTTAGAAACCCATCGACGTTACCCGTCAATTCTATCAAATAGTTACGATTTTCTCAAAGTAATAGTTGCCAACCATTGCCACACGAAAAGAAGAATCAAAGATATTGGAATTATTCAAGTCGAAGACATTAATCAAGAACCGCTGAAAATCRTGYCAATATTAATCRTRGGAACAGGATTAAATCTGGTTGTYGATCCTAAATCTTGCAGAACAAATTGSTACCGTAAAGAAATTGTGAKAATCCAAGTCACTACYATASCCAATCAAAATCRTGGAAGGAATCGTCGGTCGCAATTAACTCATTGTGACGGTTGTGACGATTGGTCGAGGAAAAATCGTGCTTGTCTAAAATATACAAGGAAAATTATAAGTTGGAACATATATATATATATATATATATATATATATATATATGCTACAAGAATCTTAGAAGTAAGAAAAAAAGGYTGACRAAGCCATATCAATCGTGACCCTCCATAACAATTAGAAGATAATAATTAACACATATATTAATCGAAGAGTTTGAAAAATTATAAAGTGATAAGTTATTTCAAATCCAAAAAGGTACGTCCCCGAGGTGTAGGACAGTCGGTGATGGAGTGTGTTGTTAAGCCACTCCGTGTTGAAAAGTCACCGGTTCGAAACCTAGGGGGACAAAAAATCCAACCAGGTTAAGGGTTGGTGTGGCTCAGGCCGAGTGCGATCCCCGGGTGATTTTGACGGCTTAGATGCCCCTAAGTCGCGGTTTATCAAGCCAAAGGTTAATCCCGCTGCCAAGAAGGTCCGGACAAATTAACAAACAAAAAAAAATCCAAAAAGGTACATTACAATTATTATTTAAATTGAGGGGGTCTATAATATATATTAATCAAATTAAAGTGCTATAAGTTACAAAAGGACGAATACCATTTAATAAAAGTGGAGCATTATAATTTGACTACAAATATTAAAGCACTTTACTAATATGAAAGTACTTCTCAAGTGAACCAAGGAAAATAAGTATACAAGAATATATATATTTAAGTGAAATTTTAAAAGGGGTATTATAAATTAACCGCTCAAGCTAAAAATAATTCAGTACAAAAGAAATTATTGAAGAATTTTTTAAAGGGGTATAAAAGGGTCAATTCCAAGAAAAGAGTATTTCAAAATTTGCGAAGCCTGTATTAAAGAAAAAAAAAGGGGTATAAAAATAAAATTATAAGGCTATTTCAAAGTTAAAAAATGGATTTTAACATAAACAAAGGAATGTTTACGCATAAAGGACTTTCAACGCCTATTTTTGAAATATTAAAAGTCAAAGGAATTGTTCAAGGAAAAAACATTAACGTTGCAATTTGTCCGTACAAGAAGCAAAATTACATCAATATTGATATTGCCAATCAATTATCTTTTGAATTAAATATAATCGAAAAGAATTTTGGCAAGACACAAATTAAGAATTTACAAGTAACAATTGACAGTTATAAATACATATCCAAATTCGATGTTACAAAAATGACTCAACCCAATGTTGGTATAATTCTTGGTTTAACCTAGCTAGAAATGCTAGGTACTTTCATCTTAAATGTGGAAAAAATGTTTTTGACGTTTTTCTATAAAAAGAAGAAAGTTATACTCAGAGACATTTCAAGGACGTCAAATTCAGAAGTTCCATCATTAGAAGATTTTAAAAATATTTCAAAGATGATCAACCAAGATGATCAAATGACAGTACAAAAAAAAGAACTCGACAAAGTGTGGCTAATAAAGAGGAAGAAATATGTCGTCTCAAGAATCATAATAAAAATCTTTTGACACAAATCAAGAAATTAAAGAATAAAAAGCAAGGTGATCAAAAGTTGGAACAAGCTAATCAAGATTTCGAGAAGAAATTACTCGAAAAGGATGATGAAATTTGTCACCTTAAAAGTCATCATCAAGACTTAATCAAACAAATTAAGAAGTTAGATGATGAAAAAGAGTTGCAAAAAAATATTTCGTATAAAATCGTCAGTACAGGATCAATGGCTGACAAGGGAACTATGATTGATCCCGTAAAGAAGATACCAAACACTGTCCAAACCTCAAAGAAGAGAATAAACGTTGATCCAATTAAATTACCACAAACATCAAAAGTTGAAGAGAGATCCAACAAACAAGATCCAGAAGAGATTCGGGTGCCTTATCGTCATCCAAATCACAAGAATCATTACAACCAACAAGAAGATCAAGCGAAATATAAACAAGTTTCTATGAAAGTAGATTTGGGATGGATCACTCCCGAGAAGATGCAACATATTACTTCAGGAATTCGAAGATTATATCGTTTTGTCTCGTCAAGTATTACAACTACAAAAACAAAAGATCATGAGAAGACAGTTCGATCTAGAACAAGAGATGGGTCTTTTTTAATCATGCTTTGAGGACAAAGCATTTTTAAGGGGAAGGCAATGTTATGAACACAAATATATAGAAATAGGTATAAATCAAATAACAATTAAATACATCATAAATAAAAAGACATGTCTTATCCAAAAGACGTGTTTGTTCATGAAAGGGCACCCCCTGCGAGGGTATATAAATGGGCCCTCATTCTCATTGTAATCATCTCATCTTATGTTATTCATTCTCTTATACATTTATATATTATTTATTTCATCCTACATGGATTACTTTATATTCCAGATATTTTGGATAATTTATGTGTGAGCGAACTTTTGTTCGTCTCACAATGGTAAGGGGAAGAGAAAAAATTAACAGACAAACCAACCAACGCTGAATCAACAACAAAATGCTCTACAAATAGAATCAATGGTTGTCAACACCATAGATGAAAAAACAACCAAAAAATCAGCCACGTTGCAATTTTTCGTGATGCTAAACCCTAAACAAACAATTGCCATGAAAAATTGCCACATTGCAATGTCAACCAAAAATCGCAATTTTTTGGAAAAAATTCACCAATGCCAATTTTGACCCTCTTAAAGTGTCGATTTTGTTTTTCTTTTAAACACATTTGTCGTTGCAACTATTGGGGAATGAGAGGGAAAGCATTTACCATCATCAACTAATTTCAGGAAGGCCAAACCATTGTTCTCATCACCATCAAAGATTTTTTTATTGGAGTGGGGATCAATTCCTATCAACCTATGGTTTTCATATTCTCAAATCCCAAGTATTTGTTCAAATTCCACCCTCTTAACTAGTTTTTCTCTAGATTTATGCAAGGTTTTCAAAGTGCATGTTGCTTGCCTCTTATTATCATTTTTCATGGCTCAAAACAATTTCTAGGTCTATTATTTTTTACCAATGAGCTATTTTTTTCCACTACTGCTTGATGTTCATTCTTTTAGTTTTCTTTTGCCCTAGGTTTGAAGTTGGAAGTTGAGTATTTCCTTGCCAATATGTCGAAGGCTTTGGACCCATTTTGGCAGTGTTAAAATTGAAAATGGGGCAAACCGACAAAGGTTAACTTGTAAATTGTTGGGGCATCCCATGACAGGAGGGATTAGCCGATTGAAATACCACTTGCTAGATTCAAAGGGCATGAGGTTGGGGTTTTTACTAAATCAACCCCAAAGATTATGCGAGTTGCCCACAGACCTATTTATGAAAAGGATAAAAAGAGGGAAGAGGCAGTTGCTATCAAAGTTGAACTTGTCGCTAATGGAGTGGCTAGATCCTCGATCCATGGGCATATATAGGACTCAAAGTAGTGAGAGGGACTCCACGAATTCACTTTCCATGAGTACCACACCTTTCTTTGTTCCAAGCATCGGACATGGGGCACAACCTTCCATCTAGTCAATGGTTAAAAAAAGGAGAAACAAGAAACAAACACAATATAAGTTCCCTACCTATGAGAAGTTGCTAGGGCCAGTTCTTCAAGTGGAAGAAAATGATATTAATACTAGATTGGAGGACCTAAAGAAGTCATGGGAGCCCACTAGATGCACGGTGATGTCCAATGGTTGGACAGATGGGAAGGGTAGGACCCTTATTAATTTCTTGGTACATTGTTCATGGCGCACAATGTTCATTAAATTTGTTGATGCATCAACGCATGTTAAATATGTAACTAAATTATGTGGTTGCCGCTAAGGTGCTAATGGAGAGGCATCCCACAATGTTTTGGACTCCATGTGTTGTCCATTGCATTGATTTGATGCTTGAGTGTGTCAGAAAAATCTCCTTTATCAAGGTCATTGATCGGGCTAGGAACATCACAAAATACATATATAATTGTGCATTTTTTCTTAGCCTCATGAGGAAATTCACAAGAAACGGGTTGTTGTGTCCTACAATCACATATTTTGCCAATAGCTTCATTTCTCTTCAATCTATGCTCAAAAGTCATTTAGAGTTGAGACAAATGCTTGTTTGTCATGAGTGGCGCGATTGTGCATTTAGCACAAGATAAGATGGGAGAGCCATTGCTAAACTAATGTATACTAATTCCTTTTGGGAAGGAATGCAAAAAGAGTGCATGGATAGCGAACTTTCGGTAAAGGTTCTTTGCTTGGTTGATGGGGATAAGCCCACAATGGGCTACTTGTATGAGGCCATGGATAGGGCCAAAGAAACTATATGATCTTATTATGTGGGCAAGGATACCACCAGATATGAAAATACATGAAGAACTGGGATTTGACTGATAGTCAATGGACCAAGATGCTTCGCCATCCCATTCATGCAGCAACACGTGTCCTCAACCTTGCCTATGCTTACTCATGTAACTTTGATTTCGATGACGAGGTTAAGAAAAGATTCCTTACAAGTCTTTGTAGGATGGTACATGATCAAGAAGTTCACACAATTATTCATCGCAAGATAGAGATGTATAGGGATGTCAGTATACTATTAGGCTTTGTTGATGTTGTCCAAGAAAAGAGTATTTTGATGTCGTGTAAGCCATTAGAATTTAGAATTTTAATTACATGCTTTTTTGAAAGTTAAATTATGTTTTCTTTATTTCCTATTTTCCACTATAATAAAATGCAATTTAAGTCTCTTTTTTTCTTATTTATTGTAAATGTTTGGTGGTGAAATTATAGCACAAAAGCACCACTCTTACGAAAATTTATTGTTTAAGTACTAAGCACAATTGCAATGTATTTGAAAAAATACACTCAAAGAAGCGCAACAAGTTAGAACTTCAAACAAGTCATTACAATTATCATAATTTATGATCCTCAAGACTCAATAAATTTATCATGTCCCTCTTACAAGTTGGATTTTCGACATCTAAATGATTTGGTTTATGTCCACTACGATCTCCAAGTGTGGGTGAGGCAACTTGAGAAAATACCTAATGTGGATTCCATTTCCTTGGACAACATTAATATATTTTCTCTGTGGAGGGTGGAGTATGAAGTGCCTATTATGGAGTATGCACCTAAGTGGTTAGAGAAGCAGCAGCATCAATAGCAGATGCAAGAAGCAAAGGAGAAGCAAGTGTGGGGGCTATAGGCGCACTTTGACAACACGGAGGGTGATGTAGTAGCATCAACACCACCTTCTACACATATTGATACAGCTACACCCACAAGTCAGCGTCAGACAGATGATGCAAGACCTTCTAGTGGCAAACGAACCATGACCTTTCCCTATAAAATGGGGAGAGGGAATGTAAAATTTAAGACCCCACCCAGTTTCAAGTCTCGCTGATTTTTTTTCAGCCAATGTTTAATGCCCAAACCCAGTTTTATGACAGCCAATTAAACTCAGCATATAATGAAATTTTCAGAACTGAAACATGAGGATTCTGAACAATATTTAACGCAAAAATAAAACCATATCAACAGCACATAACTCAGAAAATTTAACACATTGATTTTTGGTCTAACAGCAACCCTGGAAAAACCCACAAGGGGAAAACCAGTAAGAGAGGGAGTTTTTTATTATTTCAAAGCTTCAGAGAAAATCTTTTACAACATATTCATCTTCAAAAATTTATTGACAAACTTATCTCGAAAACCATGCCAAGTCTTCACACAAAAACTTAGCCAAACTCCTCGAAATTCATGCCATAATTTCCAGCACACATGTACAGGTCTGCTCCTTGTTTTCTGTGCCTCTTCCTTACTGTACGGCTGCTTCGAAATCTATGCCAACTGTTACAGCTCAAATCTGAGCATTAAATGTTGTACGGACCGTACAGAATCCGTACAGTACATGTTCAACCTAGTTGTACTTTCCTAGATTTTCGTGCCACTTTTCTGCTGTATAGACACCCGAAAATCTGTCCAGTACGGCCTCCTTTCTAAACTATACTTCACCTCAATTTCTGTGCCAGCTTTAATGTTGTACGGCCTGCTCAATCCATACAATACGGCCTGCAATAAATGTTGTACCTTTTCCTTGAAGTGCATGCTAGTTTGTTGCCTCGAAATGCATGCCCTAGCTCTGCAAAAATGGCCTCCTTTCTCAAACTCGAATTTCTGCTCTCTTGCTTTCTCAAAAATGTTTCATCTACCCAAGAATGGGTGCGCCCTCCTACCCTAGTCGATCTCATGAGGGAATCTCAAGAGTCGTCTCATCTAACGGTTGAGATTAGATGAGATCAATGGTGGAGATAAAATCACTTTAGTCACCCACTTTCCCCAAGTCTCAAAAAGTCACCTTTTAATTTGTCTCTCACAAATTAAATGACTAAGGTCCACATTAGGGACTTTCTCACCCCTTAGGTGCCTAGGTGATGAGAAACACTTGCCTAGGTACTTTTTAATTATTTTTAACACTCCCTCTTACAGAGGAAAGTGTTACTCACCACCCCAAGCTTGTCCCTGAAAAATACAAACTTGCCTTTGCCCAAGGCCTTGGTGAGTATGTCTGCAACCTGCTCATCTATAGATATGTACTGTAGCTCAACTGCTCCTCTCTGAACATAATCACGGATGAAGTGATAACGAATCTCAATATGCTTAGACCTGTCATCAAATACTATACTGGATTCTCCGAGAGTTTAATGCAACTTTGATTGTCACAGTAAATCAAAGTAGGCCTCAACTGCACACCAAACAATCCCACCAGCAACTTGCGAAGCCAAAGAGCCTCCCAACTGGTCTGACTGGCAGCCATATACTCAACCTCTACAGAACTCAAAGCCACTGACTTTTGCTTCTGAGTGAACCAAGACACCACTATTGAGCCCAATCCGAAACAACACCCAGAAGTACTCTTTCGATCACTGACACATCCTGCCCAATATGAATCTCTATAGCCCACCAAGCGAACTCTATCCCCTCTCTAATAGTCAAGACCATAATCTACCGTACCACAAAGATATCTGAGCACATGTTTTGCTGCCACCCAGTGCACTCTCCTAGGCTCCACCGTGAACTGACTAAGAGTGTTGATAGCAAAACAAATATATGGCATGGTATTGACCAAATACATCAAAGAACCGATCAATTGACGATATAAAGTGGAATCCACCAACAGTGACTCAGAAGCATGAAGCTTCTTCCAGTTGGTAATCATGGGAGTGGTCATGGGCCTACAATCATCCATCTGGAACCTCCTCAGAATGTCACACACATATTTCCCCTGTCCCAGGAAGATGTGTCCAGGCTCCTGCCAAACCTCCAATCCCAAAAAATAGTGCATCAATCCAATATCAGTCATCTCAAACTCTAAAGCAAGGCTCTCCTTCCAGCTAGTGATGAGTCTCTATGCCCCTATAATGAAAAGATCATCCACATATAGCAAGAGTATGAGAGGATCCTCTCCAACCACAATGAAGTATAGGTTGGGATCCACCTCACTCTTCTCAAAGCCCAACTACTGCAAATAGGCATCAATCCTCGAATACCAAGCTCTGGGAGCTTGTTTCAGCCCATACAATGCCTTCTTCAGTCTACACACATGAGAATCTCTCCCATGCACCTCAAAGCCCAATGGCTGCTCAATATACACCTCCTCTTGTATAAGACCATTCAGAAATGCGGTCTTCACATCCATCTAGTGGATCTTCCAACCCATCTCTGCTGCAATGGAGATCACTAACCTGATCGAGGTATATCTAGCAATCAGTGCGAAGGTCTCATCATAATCAACTCCCTCAACCTGTGAGAACCCTCGAGCCACAAAGCGAGCTTTGTACTTCTCAATGCTGCCATCTGCAGCATGCTTGAGTTTATAGAGCCATCTGGAAGTCACCACTGACTTCCCCTCAGGTCTAGGAACAATTTCCCAAACATCATTCTTCATGATGGAATTGTACTCTTCCATCATGGCATCTCTCCAAACTTGTCTACTAGTAGCCTCCTCAAAAGTGGAAGGCTCAAACTCCCTGATACTGCTCACCATCGCGATGTAGCTGCAAAATCTCTCGGGAGGTTTACTCTCCCTCACAACTTGCCTGGGATTCCCCACTGAACCCTGTGCCTCCCTCAAAGTATCCTGAAGCCACTTGGGCTTCCTCCTCTCTGAAGTAGTGTCCCGTGGACGGGACTCTCCCTGCTCAACCCCATCACCTGTAGACTGTGACCCTGAAGTAGAATCTGAAGAACTCGATCCTGAAACCTGTGGACCAGCAACATGTGATACTGACATCTGTGGCCCTGTCACCTGTGGACCAATCGTCACCGAAAATGGTGGCCCCGAACTCTGTTTCACTGAAGTCGGTTGCGGACTCACCTGAATCTGAGGTTATGACTGTTCACCCCTCTATGTCCCTCGTGACTTCCTAAAGGCTCCATCCTCCTCAAATCTCACATCCCTCCTCAAAACTGTCTTCCTTGAGGAAGGAATGTATATACGGAAAGCCTTTGAAGTCTCACTATACCCAACAAAGATCCCTCTCTCTGCCATGGGTTCTAGCTTTGTCCTCTTCTCAGAAGGGACATGTGAATATGTAAGGCACCCAAAAATCCGAAAGTGCCCCACCTCAAGCTTCTTCCCAGAGAAAGCCTCCTCCGGAATCATACTCCCCACTGCCCTATGTGGACTCCTGTTCTGCAGATAAACTGCAGTGTAGCATGCCTCAGCCCAAAGAAATAGTGGCAGCCCCTGATCATGTAGCATGGCTCTCGCAGCCCCAACTATGGCCCTGTTCTTCCTTTCAGCAACCCCATTCTGTTGTGGGTTGTAAGGAACAGTCAACTCTCTCATGATGCCCTCTCCTGCACAAAAGTCCATGAACTCCTTGGAGGTATACTCACCCCCATTGTCTGTCCTCAGAACTCTGATTTTCTTCCGAGTCTGGTTCTCCACAAGAGCTTTGAACTCTTGGAACCGATTAAAGACCTATCCTTTAGTCTTCATGAAGAAAATCCAAGCCTTCCGTGAGAAGTCATTAAGGAATATAACATAGTATAAACAGCCAGTCAACAATGTCGAAGACATCAAGTCATGTACATTAGAATGAATAAGATCAAGAATACTTGTTGCTCTACTGTCACTGCTAGGAAAAGCAGTCTTGGTGTACTTTCCCAAAGCACACCCCTTGCACAACTCCTGGTGCTCTATACTGAAATCTGGAACTCCAGTCACAATCTCCCTCAGTACCCTCAAAGCCCCATGGCACAAATGTGCCATCCTCCTGTGCCATAGCTTACATAGATCATTGTTGTTGGTAGAATGAAATAATGCTCTCGCTGGCTGGAACATGAGCTTGTACAGCTTCTCATGTCGAGTCTCAATCACTTTGGTTGAAGTGATATTGGACCCCTTGGGGAAAAAAAGCACCTTCCCATCACGGAACAACACCTCATAGCCCCTCTCCTCAATAGCAAAAACTGAAATTAAGTTCTTCTTCAAGCCAGGAACATATAGGACCACTCTCAACAACATGGGAGGTAAAGACTCCCTCTGAACAGATATAGTCCCACTATCAACTGACTTGACCACCCGGTCATCTCCAAGCACTACCTCAACATCACCAATCTGTGTAAGATCTATCAAGTGCTCACGAACACCTGTCATATGGCGGGAGGCACCACTGTCAATATACCACATATCAATAATCAGAATGAGTGGTCCTGGTGGAAAGACACACAACTAAGGAAAACTCCTTATCAAACTTGGCAGAGAACTCCTCCACCGCCGTTGAAGCTGTTGCATGCTTCTTCTTCTTGTTCGGACATTGTCCTGCATAGTGCCCAAACTTGTGGCATGCAAAGCACTTGACTTTGCTCATGTCCTTCTTCCCTTCACTCTTTCGTTTGTTTCCTCCCTTAGGACCCTTTCTGAATTTCTTCTTGTTGTTGGCAGCAAGAGCCACATTCTCCTCATCATGACCTGTAGATGAATTGCCATGTACATAACCTCTCCAGGTCTCCTCCTGAACAAAGTCATCCCAAAGACGTTCCCAATTGGGAAGCTTCTCCCTAGCCACAATGCCCTCAACAAAAACAGCGCATTGTTTGGAAACTCCATTCAATGTTGTCCTCGCAAGCTCATTGTCAGCAATGGCCTCCCCCACAGCTCCAAGCTCATCTCTCACCTGTGTCAACTTGGTAAGATATGTGACCACATTTTCAGCCTTGATCATTTTAATGCTCTTCAATTTTTCTCTCAAAACCATCTTCCGGTTTTCATTTCTACTCTGGTACAACTTCGTCAAAGACTCACATCTCATAGGCATTTGTTTTTCCCGTCACATGAGGAATCAAATGATCCTTGATGGCATCAAGAATAATCCTCTTAGCCTTGATACTCTTCTTAGTGTATGCTGCAAGAAGAGTGGCATCGGTAGGTACATTCACAGGATTTGTTGTGGAATTCTCAACAACATCCCACAACTCATTTTCTTGCAACAACAAGATCATCCTCTCTTTCCAAGCACCAAATTTTGTTGCCCCATCAAGTCTATCCTCAACCCTCAAACCTGTAGCCATTGATCATTTTCTGCTGAAAATGAAAAATTCAAATTTTTGTCCGATGAAGTGACTGTTGTCCCACTTTTCTGACTTGCTGATATAAATCTGCCTCTCTTTAACTCAGCTCTGATACCATGTAAAATTTCAGATCCCACCCAGTTTCAAGTCTCGCTATTTTTTTTCAGCCAATGTTTAATGCCCAAACCCAATTTTATGACAACCAATTAAACTCGGCATATAATGAAATTTTCAGAACTGAAACATGAGGATTCTGAACAATATTTAACGCAGAAATAAAACCATATCAGCAGCACATAACTCAGAAATTTTAACACAGTTATTTTTGGTCTAACAGCGACCCTGGAAAAACCCACAAGGGAAAAACCAATGAGAGAGTTTTTTATTATTTCAGAGCTTCAAAGAAAATCTTTTACAGCATAATCATCTTCATTAATTTATAGACAAACTTATCTCGAAAACCGTGCCAAGTCTTCACACAAACACTGAGCCAAACTCCTCGAAATTCGTGCCAAAATTTCCTACACACATGTACAAGTCTGCTCCTCGTTTTTTGTGCCTCTTCCTTGATGTACGACTGCTTCGAAATCTGTGCCAACTGTTACAGCTCAAATCTGAGCATTAAATGTTGTACGGCCACCTTGGAAAATGTGCCAAAACCACCCAGAAAATACCACAGAACTTTTCCTCGAATTTTGTGCAAGAAAAGCAGTCGTACAGAATCCGTACAGTATAGCATGTTCAACCTAGTTGTACTTTCCTCGATTTTTGTGCCACTTTTCTGTTGTATGAACACCCGAAAATCCGTACAGTACGACCTCCTTTCTGAATTGTACTTCACCTCGATTTATGTGCCAGCTTTAATGTTGTACGACCTGCTCGATTCGTACAGTACGGCCTGCAATAAATGTTGTACCTTTTCCTTGAAGTGCGTACTAATTTGTTGCCTCGAAATGCATGCCCTAGCTCTGCAAAAATGGCCTCCTTTCTCAAACTCGAATTTTTGCTCTCTTGCTCTCTCAAAAATGTTTCATCTACCCAAGAATGGGTGCGCCCTCCTACCCTAGTCGACCTCATGAGGGAATCTCAAGAGTCATCTCATCTAACGGTTGAGATTAGATGAGATCAACAATGGAGATAAAATCACTTTAGTCACCCACTTTCCCCAAGTCTCAAAAAGTCACCTTTTAATTTGTCTCTAACAAATTAAATGACTAGGGTCCACATTAGGCACTTTCTCACCCCTTAGGTGCCTAGGTGATGAGAATCACTTGCCTAGGTACTTTTTAATTATTTTTAACAGGGAATTGATACTAGATCGCTAGCTACTAGATTTGTTATTGTAGATGACTCATGATGATGAGATACAGACAGGGTCTATAAAAATGTGGCCAAACACCATAATCAAAACGTAGCTCTAATACCAAAAAGAAATGAACAAAGTTTATTTACTGAATATGACATGAACAACTTGGTTCATACACATTGAATATCCAAAATAATTAGGATAACATAAAAGAATCCATATGGATTAAAATGACGAATTGAATATGTAAAATGAGAGATAGATGATCATACAATGCCATGTGATGGTGTACTTATAGCATTGAGTAGTCACAATAGTTGACGGATCATGTCCCTTAGTTAAGATGTGTCACTTCATTTATTGTCATTATTTATTATTATTATTTGATATATTTTATATTACATTTACATATTTATGTTCATTATAGTTTGTGGAGACTTGGAGTGTGCTTTGCTTGGAGAACTTGTGTGATGCAAACTTGGAGAATCTCCTAGAGGACTTGTCCGATGCAAGTGGGAGTTCAAGGCTGGACTTGTTGGTGTTGATGCTAGCTTGTTGTTGAGCCTTTGGAGTGGCTTGGTGTGATACCTTGCTAGGCCATATTTGTTAGTTAGGGTTTGTTGATGATGGTGGATGCCCTTTCTAGGGTTTGAAAACATTTGGAGTGTCCTAGCTTGTGATAACCTTGAAGGACATATTCTACCAGCTTGTGATAAGTTGATTGGTATGCATTTGTAACTTCATTTGTTGTATATATGAAGTGTAGCTTGCTGTCCAAACCTTGTGTACTTGCAGATCCAACTTTCAGCTTATATTCTCATGGTGATTGAGTAGTTTCTAGTGCTGGTTATGTATGTTGATTTAACATAAGAGCAAGCAGATTTTGTTGAGTAATTTGACAAGTAAACAGAAGGTAAGAGGGCATATTTGTGGTTGTAACAAATCTATTGTTCATAAGTAATTTTCATCTGTTATATGTCGGAATTGTGCCCTTAGGGCTGTGAATCTTCTCCCCTTGATGTACATTGTTTCGGTGTTTATTTTCTTGGGTTTCCCTATGGATTTTGGTTAGACAGAAGTGAAATATATACTACTGTAATCTATATTTCAGATTTATTCACAAGGTTGAAAGTTCACGGGAAATAGATGTGGGGAACCTCAAGTTTTGAGGTGAAATTTCTGAGTTTGTCTTAAGCACAGATTTCTCAAAATTTCTACATTCTTTTCCATTCTACATAGTCTCATGCTGATTGCACTGACTCTCAAGTTAGATCTTTCAGATGGGAATGATGTTTGAAAGCAAACAGTTGAATATAATGAAATTTGTAATTTTTCCAAGGGCTATAGTGTGAAGTCGTTTGTTGTTGGTGAGATCAAGTCAAAGTGATAATTGAGTTATTGCATACATTACCAAAGGGCCATACTATGACTCTAGGGTTATTGGTAGGGATGTTAATGTTAAGATGTGCTTGTTTAACCATAGACAAAATCACAATATTGTCACCCAACCATAGGCATGCAGCCACCCCCGAGCACCGTAACCTTGACAGATAGAATAATTCTGGAAGCAGTACCAGACCCAACAGATAACCAAGAGATAGCGCACCTTTCTCCAAAGGTAGCGCACCAAGCAGAAAGTCCAAAAACCATAAACCAAGACCAGCTTCCAGCTACAACATTGCAGTTGCACTCCTCCTTTAGACTTGCACACCACTTATCTTGAGTGTGAGAGTGTGTGTGTCCAAATGAGCTCAAGCGCCCTCTATTTATAGTGCTCCTTGTCAACAGTCTAGGCCAACTTCTCTTTCTAGAGGCTAATAATTTATTATTAATTTTTTTATTGAGCTGACTTGTCTTCTAGGGTTTCTACCCATCTGTTTAGGGTTTCTCTAGCTTCCGAAATATTCTAATCTAGTCAGAGGTTACACATGGAGGTTGATACCTCCCACAACTACCATAATATCAACACTCCCTCCTAGCTAGGGAGGTATTAACAAGTAGCATCGTCATAGCCACACAAGCTATCTCATGATCACGAGCAACATCACCACTATCACTATCATTTGATAACATCCTAGCATCAAAAATATATCATCAACTGCATCATCTCTCGAGGCCACACTCCCTCTGAGTAATCGGGCATGATGTTGAATAAGACACCCACTCAACAGAGTGATACAAGGACCACTCTTCTAATCTGAACATGCATCCTAGAAGAATGATTGTCCCAACAAATGTTGAATGTCCTCAATGGCTACAAGAGCCATCCTCTCCACTGTATCATCTCTAAGTCGTACTAGCATGATGTGAATGCATCGTATCTAAGTTGTACTGGCCTGGAGTACCATCTACATCATCTCTAAGTTGTACTAGCACGATGTGAATGCATCATATCTAAGCTATACTAGCATGATGTGAATGCATCATATCTAAGCTATACTCGCATGATGTAGATCAATGCCTCTGCATCATCTCTAAGTTGCATAATCATATCTAAGTTGTACTAGCATGATCATAACTAGCATGATGCGAGTCACCTGCATCATCTTTAAGTTGTATGAGAATTATCTAAGATGTACTAGCATGATGCTCTGCATCATTTCTAAGTTGTACTAGCATGATCATATCTAACATGATGCAACTCGGGCATAAGCATCGTCTCTAAGCTGTACTAGCATGATGCCAATGCATCATATCTAAGTTGTACTAGCACGATGTGTCTCAAGACATTTGTATCATATCTAAGTTGTACTAGCATGATGCTCTGCATCATATTTAAGTTGTACTAGCATGATACACATCAGCAATCCGTCAACCTGGACCATTCTCCACAGGGAGAATGTTTGTCCATCAGCACTCCCTCCCAACCGAGGAAATCATCTCCTCCCTTTCAACCAAGGGAGCAATCTCCACGAGTCCCATCTTGCCCCTCAAGTATGCAAACTTTATCTTGGACAGAGGCTTCGTCAAAATATCAGTTGTCTGGTCATCGACGGAGATGTACTGGAGAATCACTTCTCCCTTCTGGACTTTATCACGAATAAAGTAGTACTTGATCTCAATGTGCTTTGACCTGTCATGGGGTTCTCTGAAAGCTTTACACAGCTTTGATTGTCACAATATATCACAATCAAATCCAACCCCTGATCAGATAGTCCTGAAACTAGCTTATGGAGCCATACTGCTTCTGTACAAGCATCACAAGATGCAATATATTATGCTTCTGTAGTGTTGAGTGCAACATACTTTTGTTTCCTACTAGCCCATGATATCATAGCAGATCCCAAACTGAAACATACACCAGAAGTACTCTTTATGTCATCTGCACTCCCTGCCCAATCTGAATCAGTAAATCCATGCAGTTGTATATCA
>ML821550.1:5194-19696 GCA_009831015.1 Picea engelmannii
AGTGGGTCATCCAGTGACTCACCACCCTTAAACATCGACTCTCAAACCCTTGGAACCCTGAACGATGGACATATGGGCTTGGTAGGAGCACATTCGGTCATGATGGCAGATCGATGGGATAGAAGCCCATAGGTTGGGCAGAGTACCCCAAAGCTTATTTTTCACCAAGATCAGGGACGTTGCAGCTCCTTAAGGCTTGGACGTATCACCTATAGGGATTTTGGACACTAGCCCTATTTTGGTAATGATGTCACCTTCTTGGGTATGACACAACTAGGGTTTGGTGACTTCTTGGGGTATTGATGATGCATGGCATGAATTTTGGTGAGGAGAGACATCACTTTCTCCCACCTTGCTCTGGATTGATTCCATGTGGCCTTTGAATCCCCCCTCCTTGCCTAAGGAGGCTTGACATCTCACACATATGGCTCATTATGATTTAGTTTTGGACTTTTAGCATTTGTGAAGGTTAAATGAGGGGTTTACCCCACTTGTATTTTGATGTTGACATGTTATGTGGAAAAATATGTGAGGGTAGCCTCATATAAAAAGGCTAACCCTCACTTTTATTTTTTCAACATCATATCCTCACCATTGTGAGGAGTATTTCTAATTTTTTTTCCCTTTTGAGGTTATTAGTCTTTCTCTGTCATGCACTATGCTTGGAAAGGATCTCTTATGGATGGTTGGTTGATTTTGGATGGATATTTCTGCAATTAGGGTTAAATGCTCTTGGTTTCTTGGATGAAGTAAGTAAATTTCTGCAATTCTTGTTTATGTTATTGATGTTTATGGTGAAATTACTATTTTGTTGCAAGAAGTCTTGTTTATTGAAACTCTAAGAGAGGAACATAAGTGCTTCTTCCTCTCACAAGGTCTTATTTATCTAAAATTGTTTAATTCTCCTTACTAGGGTTAGAACCCTAAGGCACTAAAGTGCTATTACTTTAGAATTTTATCCCTAGACATTTGATCTTTGACCTAGTTGAAGCTACAAGAATGGAGAAACGATTTCTAGTGCCCAAATGTGCTTGCATCCTAGATGTCCTTCTCTTAAAGATCTAAAGCCTAAGGCCCAAATGTGCTTGCACCTTAGGGTTTAGATCCTACCTCTTGGTTTCAAGTAGATCAACCTTTAAGCTTGGATGCATTGTAAGACTCCATAGCCCTAGAAAGGCACTAATCTTGAAGCAACTCTTGTGGTGAATTGATTGATAAAACCTCTCTCTCAAAATTCTCGAGCATTCTACTAACTACACTAAGTATAACCTTAGAAAACTCATTATATTATTTTTTTTGTTATAAAAGTTTGCTACAACCATCTAAAACTACATTAATTTGTTGCATACACTCATCTAAAGGTGGCTTAACTCACTTAGAAATCACTTCTAACAATTGTATAATATTCTATTGGTTGTATGCTTAATTTTCATGGTCAATTGTGCTATTTCTTAACACTTTATCTTGTTGATGTTGCAAAATACTTATTGTTGTTATAAGAAGTGGGTTACTATTGCAATTTGCAACAACCATAGCTAACTACCTATTTTTCAGTTTTTTAATATGTTTTTTTAATTAATTTCATATTTTTTAGTTTAGATTTGTTAAGTTTATTTTTTTTATTTTTTTTTTCATAATTTTTTTAATTTTGGGTTTTTAAAGTTTGATTTTTTGAATTTTGTTGTTTTAATGTTTTATTTTTTTCATTTTTTTTTTTGTTATTTATTTATTTTTAAAGTGTTATGCGTTTTTTTTAAAGGTATTCTTTTTTCATTTTATTTTTTAAATTAGAAAAATGTGTGCTTTTTAAAAAAAATTTGATTTCGTAGTTTTTTTTCAATTTTTTAAAAATGTAAATTTGAAAAAAATGATTAATAAATAAAATACCACTTTTTGATTTACAAGTCAATTTGAAGCTTTTTATTTGCGATGGTACCCGTAATGCCACAATTTCAATTAAGTCGTAATTTTAACTCTAAAAATAAAAATGGGCAATTCATCACTTTTTAATTCGAGGGTCAATTCACCACCAAAAGCACCACTTTTCAATTCGAGGGTCAATTTTTCACATTGGTGTCAGTTTCCAAGGCTGTGTTTTCAGACAAGTCTCAATTTTAACCACCCCCCAAAAGGGTGCCACTGGTAGTACTATTTTTTGAAAGAGGGGTAAAAATAACCACTTAATGCGATCTCTAAAACACAAGAAATCTAGAGATTTCTCGTTAAGTTGGTAACTTTGTTACACATACACAAGTAAGGCTCCAAATACAAGGGTGCTCCATGAGGTGTGTCCAACGCTTCTCCTGCAAGCCTCCAAAAGTTCCATCAATCCTCCTAGGCCATGTACTCCACTAGATATGATCCCCTTGCATGAATAATGTCACAACCTAGGCTTCACCGAGCTAACTCTATTCCTCCACATATGAATCCAAGCTATCCCATAATGTCTAATATGCACAACAATCCTCCTCCTAAGTGGCACATTCTCCAAGCAAATAAACATTTCCATGTGGCCATCATGAAGGACGTCACCTAAGCTATCAAGAGAACTCCAACGTCCTAGAGAAGAATTCCAAGAAAGCACCCAACTAATGTCAAGTAATCACTGAGTAAGCCAACTCCAATGTGCAAGTCCATCATGAACCATCTCCCATGTGCAAATCCATCATGAACCATTTAGGGGATGATCATACATGTACCCAAAATCTCATGAAGCACCCCCAAACATGTTGTAAATTTTTTTAGAATAACCTAAAAGCCAACACTCCCTCTTTATGAGGAAAGTATTTACACCAACACTTGTCGACTCCCTCTTCAACTCCACCAAATCTGCGACCTACATAGTACAAATTTGTACCTGTTGTAGTCCTAGAATCAACCATTGTCTTATGTAAAGAAACTGCCACCTATGCTATCACAACGTCTCGATCCTCTAAAGGAAATTGACCACCTATGAATATGAAGGAACATAACCTTGGAACAAAAACAACGTACCAAACTCCATCATCTCTTAAGTCAACATTAAAGGAAAAAATCAATGGACACCATATCATGAGATGTCCATGACATCTCATAAAGATAATCACATCTCGATACAAGACCAATGTATGTGGATCTCATTTATCAGAGTCACAAAGATAGAAATATACACATGTCAACTCCTCAATATTGAAAAAAAAAGATCATGGTATATGTAACAATCCATGCAAAGATATCAACAACTTGTAAACATGAGAATGCCTCTCACATGCCTAAACAAATCTAGCAACTAAAACAATCTTAACTAGATCGACTCCCTTATCTCAAGAGAATATTGAAGCAATAGTAACATCATGGTCAAATCCCTTTGTTTGATATAATCCATTGATCCTATCTCTATGATGGGCCAAGGTATTAAAACAAGAGTGTTGAACCCCTAAGCCCGACTTTAAATTGTCAACCCATAAATGTGCTACTTTGATGAGGTACTGTGCATTGCAGCACAAAATACACTAGTACTATCGAAGGTAAAGTTTGAAGGCTAACTTGAATGTTGTTGTTCCTCAAGTAGCTTTGCTCATGACCTTCATTCCCTTCCTTAAGAGAAGGAAATAAGGTTATCAGAGTCACTATGTTGGTTTCTTTAGGATTGATTTAATGGAGGTCTTGGCAAAGAGTAAGCGCATATATCATAGGCTAAAAGGCCTCTTCATCATCATGTTTTGTAGGTGGTATAAAATATCTTATTAAGGTTTGCCTATTTGCTAGTAGTGAAGATGCTAATTCTAAGAATGTAGAAACTACTCTAACAACAAAGAAGATGCCAAATATCAACCTCTTATCCTTAGTTTCCTCACTCTCTAGGGTTGGTGGTTTTGCACTCTTTCTACCCCATGAAGGCCACCAAGAGCTGGGGGTAAAGATAATGTTTGCCACTATTTTAGAGAGGAAGAAGATAGTAGTCATATGGATACCTAATCAACCAAGGATGTCAAGGAATTATTACCTCATAAGTTATGAGATAAGCTTAGATACTAAGCATGAAAAAGAAGGCTGCAATACAATGAACATACAATAAATGTGTAGAAATTAAACAACTAAAAATGGCATGCCATAAAGTAAATGTACTTTCTAGAAAAACATAATTAAAATTGCTATAAAAGTAGAGTTAAATTATCTAATGGTGAAGTGACATGAATCAATTGAACCTACTATAATGACATGTTTGAAAACTACTACATGAAACCATGAACGATTGCAAAAAATGATACATAACAACATGTAGTGATGAAGCTAACTAAAAACCACTATAGAAATGAAATATAACAATAGGTAAAAGTCCCTTGTATAGCCTTGAGTGGGTCCTAATAAAGGTCTCTACAAGGAACCTGAAGAAAACACTAAGTAATTGAAATCCATAAACACAAATTCTGCATTAGGAAATCACTTAATAACAACAAAATGCACTTGAAAAATTCGAATGCCCTAGCTACAAGGAGAGTTCTCAACGTTAAGAATGAAAAATAATAACTAAAGACTAACTTCTAGCTACTGTTTATACTAAAAGACTTATAATCAATCCTTTATTGAAGGGCAGTTGTCTCTAGGATCCCTAGAATTAGGGATTCTTGTTTCAAAGGTCAAATTCCCTCCATAATTCAAAATTTCTCAACCAAAAAATCAAGCTAATATTGTTGATTATATGTCTTGAGTCATTAAAGGCTTGACATGCTTTGGAGGTTGAAGAGGGGGCATGATCCCCCTTTTGTTTCAAGTGCAGGTTGATGAAGGCTATCCTTAGGATTTGAATTGCTTGAGAAAATGATCAGTACACCCTTAAAAACAAGTAAGTTAATCAAAATCATAAACTAGACCAAGGCATATCACACAACTCAACATTCTAACATTTTACAATAATCAATGCATAAATCCCAAGATGTTTACATTAATCATATTCAAAGCATGTCTTCAGTTTACAGGAAGATGTCTTATCATCTACAAAATGGACGTCAAAGTTCCACAATTTGGAGGCCTATCATCACCCCCTAGCTGCGAATATTTCACCCCCTTGTGCAACCAAACGTGTTGCATGTACTTCCCGTTGTCCATCTTGTCTCTTTTTCTACCTCATTCTTGTTGTTCCCTACATGCCCATCTAAGTTGTTATGCTACAAACTGTGTAATATAACCCTAGTCATGATACCCTGCATCCTTATCTACTTTCTTCCATTCCTCATTCTCCCTTTCTTCATCTAGCTGTCCTGTAGGTGTAGGATGAAACAAGAGAGGAGGGTTGAATCTAAGCCCAATCCATTTAAGCTTGATTCTTCTTAAGGATTATTTGCATAGTTGAGCCCTAAAAATGGAATCTTGTATGTTTGAGAGGAGTGAGGCTCTACCCTCTGAATATTATTTTGAAGACCATTCCATCTGGCTTGACATGCTTGGAGTGCCCCTTCCCCAAAATTTTTGATGGTATCCTCAAAATGGGCAATTGCCCCTCTTTGTTTCTCTTCCAGAATGGGCATGAGATCTATATCAAAGGTTAGATCTACATGGATGCTAATAAGCTCCTTAGGCCTGATGGCCTCATCCATGATCCATAAATGGATACCCATATTCTCTTCTCTGTACCTCTAAATTCAACTGCTCTCATCTTCTCATGGTAGATCCAGGAGCATAATGCTTTGAGATGAACCTCCCTTACATATGTATTAGGTGACCACTTGTAGGGGTGAGGTAATGCAAAGTTATGCAAATATAACTCATTCAATTGTGCCCTCTCTTCCTCATTTCTCCATTGAAAAGTCTCTATGAATTCCCCGAGGGTATCCACCTTATAAGGGAATTATTTGTCCAATTTTCCAATATAGAATATGTGCCATTGTTATTTGAGGAAGAGGGTGTAAACCCTAGTTGGTTGGGTGTAGTTGATCGTGTCTTATGATAACTCAACCATCTTGGTTATAGAGGCCTCCATGACCTCAACTTTCTCACTCTGGATGGAAATATCCTTCTTGGTATTGGCTAGCTCCTCTTTTAAAGATCTATTCTCAACTTCCAAGTGCATTTTACTGTCCTTGTTTTATATTTTTAGAATATAATTTTTTCTTGTAGGTTGGCAAGTTGCTCTTCTAAGCCAAATACATCACCTCTTACACCAATATATTGGATTTTTCCGCTCTTATATTTTTCCAGACTCTTCCACTTAAGGGTCTCATCGTTTTATGCTTCCAATACACTAAAGATATCCTATGTTGTTGACTCATATCTCCTTGAATATTTTTCTTTCTTCTCCTCTTGCAATTTTGCTAGGTCTTAGGTGGGGCTAGGATCCTCTTCCAGATTTACCACTATGGTAGAAATAGGAGTGATGATCATCTTTGTAATTGTTTGATACTTGGTCCTAACCCTCCTTTACCTATGGAATGATATCTCTTTGTTATTTTTAGGGGACTATTTTCATCTCTCCCCATTTTGATGAGTGCCACTGCCACCTTTTTGTCTTCACCCCGTGCTTGCACACTCTTTTGTGCTTTTCTTCTTCTGGAGGTCTCAACTTTACTAACCTTTTTCTTTCTCCTAGAATCCCCCTTAGGGATGTATTCTTTGGTTGATTTTTGTGTGGCTATGAAATCCTCTCTATTCATGCTGATAAAATCCTCCCAAGATACTTTGTCTGGATACCTTTTGAAGGAATCACAAACTATCAACTTTATCAAGCCATGGTGGGCTAAGGTCTCCTCCTTTCCGTTCACCTTAGTGCTTATCTCCTTTAGGGCATGTAATAGGAAATAATGGATGCTGAGGTTTTCCTTGGGTCTATGATCAAATAAATTCCCCAACTGATGAAGGAATCTAAAATGATAGGCATATAACATTCTCAAACTTCAGTCACATGGAATGTATTTTAAGAGGTAGTAGGCCACCTCATCCTAGGGTTCATGCAAACTTTCCCTTTTCACTCCATTCTTACTCTCCTCGGGCTCCTCGTAGCTTAGGAAAAAAATATTTTTAGCATCTGTAGCAAGCTTCCTATCCTCTTTATCCCATGCCATTTCCATTGGGAGTCCTAAGACCTTGTTGATCACAGGTTCATTCACCTAGATCTCTAGTGTTAGGATATTTAGACACTTAGGAGTTAGTTAAGTTCAACTTAGTATAATATGTCTTTAGGTAAAAGTGTGTTTCTTAGTGTGTTTTAGTATGCATTAGTAGTTATGTAATCCAATGGTCATGATATGTTCTAGATATAGAGTGATCTGACGACTCATATGCTCCTCGATCTTAATGACTATATTGATCTCTGGATTAGCACTCGCTTTTTCCACAATCTCCATTTAATTAAAGAGCATAGAGGGTCATTTTTTGATGATCAATTGTGAGAAACTCTTTTGTAAAATATTTTTCTTTTGCATTAATATATTGCCTCAAGTTGCCACATTGGTTGGGGTCGTGGATTGTTTCCCTCTTCAAGGGTTTTAACCATGTAAAAACATTCATGGATTGATCTTTGATATGATTGTGGGAGTGGTTAATGAAGGTGTTCATCCTATGTGGGAATACCTTATTTTGTTGAACATGGTATCATGGTTTGTTTGAAGAACTGCTCCCATTGTTGATCGATATATTGAACTCGTGTTGCCACATTTTTGAGATCTGCTATTTCTATGCATTTCTAGATTGAGTGGGCTATTCCATTGCATATGGAGTGCTGCTTTCAGTTGAAAAGTCTTTTAATTTCACTTGAAAAGGTTTCATTTTGCCCAAGATATGACCATTTTGTTTTTTGAGATCTAGAGGTATAAACTTGAAATACACCCCTTTTATTTATTTATTTATAGAGTTAATATTTTGTTTTTTCTATTTTTATTTCTAGCTTGCTATTATTTTTGGTCTACATATGTTCTTTCCCATGCACTCTTTGCGATTTCAACAAATCAGAAACATAGCGAAAACTATTTTATTTTTGGTGTATCCTCTTTGCTTTGCACTTTATGCAATTTCAACAATTCATAAACAAAGAGAAAACTTGCATTTTCTAGGTAAGCTAATTGAGATCTAACTCCATTATTATTGAAATTCGGAAATTATTTTTTTCAAAATTTTGATTGTTTTTGTGTGTAGTCGTGTGGAATTTTTTTTTGCAAGCAAAAACAAAGGTTTTTGGGGCAAGCGTGCACTTCGAGGCAAAGAATAAAAAAGAAAAAAGAAAAAAGAAAAAAACCCTTTTCCTTCATAAAAATTGTTATATATTTTGCACTAACTCACTTTGATGAAAAGTTGTTTTGTTTAATAAAAGGTCTTGAGTTCAAGTCTTTCATTTTTAAGTTACTTTTTGAAAAAGTTCTTGCAAACTAAAGTTATCTAATAACTTTATTGTAAACTACATTTCACATAAATTATAAAGGTGAATTACCATAAAGTAACTTTAGTATTTCTCTTTAAAGTTACTTTTTGCATGCAACTTTAATTTATAAAGTAACTTCATTGTAAAAATGATTTTCACTTATTCTATAAAAGTGGGTCACTTCTTAAATAACTTATTTGTGAATGTGAGTTTGTAGGTAAAGTTAGAAGGATGATATATATAGTTTTAATTAGGTACCTAATTATGCATCCATCACCACATGGGCCAACTTTTTTTTTAAACTAAAACAAGTATTTTTATTGAAAATTGCGATCGGTTGGGCCGAGGCCTAATCAACCATCATTACATGGGAATAGTTTCCCGCTTAATCTGTGTACAACATTTCTCATTCTTACAATGATATGAGGAGAGATAAAACTCAAACTATAGGATGGGAATCCACTAGGGGTCTTCATCATTTTTGTTTAGCACACCTAGGGGTAAGAGGCAATCTATATTGGCCTTTGTATCTGCTTCCTTGTTCGAACCTCGCAGGATATGGAAAAAGCGAGAGGAGGAGAAATATTGCAATACTTGTCGAATACTTAGTAGAGTCTTGTTGATCACTAGGTTGCTGAGATGATCATTCGTATTTAAGATCTTAATTAGGATTTCAGAGTCTCTAAAGAATTGTATTTCTTTTATGCCATTTTCCCGCGCTATTTGGCAAGCTTTGAGTAGCCCGAGGATTTCAGCCTGGTTATTTGTTCTCTGTCCTAGACCCCAATTGAAGTTGTCTTTTCGAGATCCATCCGAGGAGTAACTCACTCCACCTGCTCCTGCGTTTTTCCTTTGGAGGCTCCATCAAAAAAGAATGAGGCTATGCCTTGCCTCCTCCACCAGTCTTGAAAGACTGCGTCCTTGTTTCGCAGATGCCAACCTAGAGTGAGATAGGGGCGAGCAGAGATTTTTTTTCTATCTCGGTAGGTGAAAGTGCCAATCCATTTCTTTTCTGTAGGAAGGAGAATTTTTTCATTCTTGAAGGAGTAGTTTGCCACTATTTCGAGAAGTAGAGCTTTTGCTTTCACAACTACCGAAGGGGGGAAAGGCAACTTATTGTTGAAGATCTGATCGTTTCTGGCCAACCATAGTTTCCAACAAATGTATTTGGGGATGGCCTGCCAAATTCTTTTCCAGTTTGGACTGCTTTGTATCTCTTGAGGGTAGCGTGCCTTCCAAGAGGAAAATAAATTTACGACTGAGATCTGATTCAGAGATGTGACGTTGATGCCTTGGAGAGAGATCTTCCATACTTCTTGAGCAAAATAACAGTCCACAAAAAGATGATCCATTGTCTCCGAAGCATTACAACACATAGGGCATTTGTGGGGGCCAATGATACCTCTTTTTGTTAGATTTTCACCTGTCAAAATTTTCCTGTGCATTATAACCCAACATAAGAAGTTTACTTTTGGTAGTCCTAGGGGATCCCAAAACTGTTTCCAGAGAATTGCTGACTCAATCGGAGCTTGGGGGGTTTGAAGTGAAATGTATCCTTGAGGTACAGAATAAAAGCAAGACTTGCCCCATCCCCATTTATCTGGCAAGAGGAGATGGACTGGAGCTGAATCCGTCAGTGCTGTCAGGAGGATCGATTTCTGCATTTGCAAGTGTTCTGGAACGCTTGGGAGGTCCCATGATTTCCAACTTCTTGAAGCGTCCCACGTAGAGATGTCTGCGAGTTTAATAAATCCGCGTTGGGAGAGCCACTCATGAATTCCTTTAAGTTTGTTTGAGGCGTTGAGGGGCACATTGCGCATGATGTTTTCTTGCCACAACATTGTGTTTTTTCCCATTCCCTGGAATTCGGTAGAGGTGCTTTTGGAAGGAGGCTAAGCCACAACGACAAAGGTTCCAAATATGAGTGCCTTTGGGGGTGCTTTCTGCTTGGAGATTTCTTAGAGGGGCACCATAAAGGTATTTCTTCCTTAAAATATTGCTTACATGATGCCTTCGATTTGCATATAGGTTCCGAAGGATTTTCCCCCCCAGAGCCAGATTTGCAAGCTAGGGGTCTCTTACCTGTAAGCCACCATTAGAATGAGGGCGATTGACCGTATCCCAATTGACCAGGTGGTATTTTTTTTTATTACCTTTACCTCCTCATCAGAGGAAGTCTCTGATCATCTTTGTAATCTGTGACATGATCGCCTTTGGAGCAAGAAGAAAGGAGGCCTGATAGATTGGTAAGGAGGACAAGATCGATTTTATGAGGGTGAGCTTCCCTGCGTTTGAGAGCCAATGTCCACCCCAGGCTGTGATTTTTGCTTTGATTTTTCTTATGATTTCCATCCACAATGAAGACTTGTTGTGCCCCAGAGTTAAGGGGAGTCCAAGATACTTTATTTTTTCCCATGAAGCATAGCCCGAGAACCCCAGGTATTGGGCAATTCTTTGAATTGTTTGTTGATCTACATTCCACCCATACACTGCACTTTTCCTTTTATTGATAAGCACTCCGGAGATACTGCAGAAGCCTTGAAGGATTTCGTTGAAGTTTTTTGCAATCTTTATGGAAGCTCCTCCCGGCATGAGGGAATCGTCTACAAAGAGGGCATGATTGATTAGATCAAGGCCCTTCATCAGTCTAATGCCTGGGACCGAGCCAATCTTCTTTTCAGCAGTCAACTTCCTACTTAATGTGTCTGCCATCAAGATGTACATGAAGGGGGAAAGAGGGCAGCCTTGCCTTAATCCCCTTGAGGTTTGAAAGTAATTTTCTGGTCTGCCATTCACTAGGGGGGATATCCATGCATTTTCGGTACAAGCTTTGATCAATTTAACAAAATCTGAGCAGAAACCAAAAGAAAGAAGGACTTTATAAAGAAAGGATAGGTTTACCCTACTGAGCTTTATCAACATCCCTTGCTCTTTCCGCTGGTGACTGGAGTGCATGGCTTCTTGAACCTGTATTACGTTATCGAGAATATGTCTTCCTTTGACGAAACCACCTTGCATGGGGGAAATGAGGTTTTCTAGCAGAGGATTTATTCTGTTTGCTAGGAGTTTGGACAAAATTTTGTAGGAAGCATTGCAGAGTGAGATGGGTCTGAATCTTTCGAAGGAGCTCGGGTTAACTTCTTTGGGAATTAAAGCTAGGAAGGTGGAGTTGGTGCTGCCCCCTACCTTGGCTCTTTTATGGAAATCTATGATCATCTTTTGCAGGTCGATCTTGATTATATCCCAACAAGCTCTGTAAAAATGGATTGAGAAACCATATGGCCCCGGGGCTTTGTCAGGCTCCATGGACCAGATGACATTGCAAATTTCTTCTTCAGTAAATAGTTTCATGAGATCTGCGTTGTCATGCCTGCTTACTAGAGAGGGAATGCGTGAGAGGTAGTCTGAGATAGTCTCTTCGCAACTGAAATCTTCTTCCTGGTATAGGCTCTGAAAGTGTTTTTTTGCTACCTCTTTGAGCTATTCAAAGCCCTCGTGTATCGTTCCGTTTGAGGATGCAATTTCAGAAATGTGGTTACGGGAGAGGTGGGCTCTGCACTGCCTATGAAAGTAGGAAGTGTTACGGTCTCCATCTTTTAGCCACAAGCTTCGAGACTTGAGCCTCCAATATTCTTCTTGTTGAAATGCACGAAATTTTTTGCTTTGGGCAGCTTGTTCTTTCTCTAGATCTATTTTGAAGATGGCCTTGGACTCCATTTTCACTTCCAAGTCTGATAGCTGATGGACTGCCTCTTGTCTGAGGCTAAGGGGGTTGGTGATGTTTTTTTTAACCCAAGCTTTCAGTGCATGTTTTGTTGCCTTTAATTTCTTCTCCCACACAAAGCTTGGAGACCCCGAGACAGGGGAGGTCCAAGAAGATTGAATAGTTTCCATGAAGCCCTCCTTATCTATCCAAAGGGGGCTAAATCGGAAAGGAATTGGGCCCAAATTTTCTTCTTCTTCTAGATTCAAGAGGGTGGGTTTGTGGTCAGAAGTCATTTTTGGGAGAATCTTGGTATAGATTATCCTTCTTTCTTGTAGGAACGAGCTCTAGATTAAGAATCTATCCAAGCATGCAGAGATGTGATCAAACCCTAATCTGTTATTTGTCCAGGTGTAAAGTCCTTTCGAAGGCTTGAAATCAAGGAGGTCCCACTGATGGACTAGCTCCTCGACGAAAGGGAGCATTTGGTCTCTGCCACTATTGCCTCCTCTCTTTTCTTTCAGATCAAATACTAAATTTAGATCTTCGGCTAGAATTATGTTTGAGGGAGAGAAGATCTCTAAAAAATTTGATAACGATTGTCAACAGTTTTTCTTTTCAGAGTACAGGACAGGTACATAAAGATTGAAGAGGGAAAGAGAAAGCTTACTTGAAGTATGTCGGAGTTTAGTGAAAATCCAGTGTCGGGTCTCGAAAGAATTTTCTAAATGAAACTTGTCCTTCGCCCATAAGGTTGCGAGGTCACCTGAGGAACCTCTTGCACTGATGGCTTTCCCAACATTTTTCTTCCATTTCTGATTGTTGATTTCAAGAAGGGTGTCCCCTTCAATTTTGGTCTCTTGGAGTAGGAGGATCTCAGGAGGGTCGATTTTCAGTAGGTCTTTGACTGCTTCGGCCTTCGATGGATTCCCCAAGCCTCTGCAGTTCCAAGAGACTATACACATTATTTGCTGGGGTTGGAGTGGGTAGACCCTCCCTTGGGGGGCCTTGTTCTAGTATTTCTTCCATTGGACATCTCAATGGTGGATTGGCTTCCTTGCATTTTTTGCCTCTCTGCTTCTTTGTGAGATTTTCTCCCTGCTCTTTTTGAGGGTCTCTCAAAAGACTCATCCTCTGAAGATCCAAGGTTTTCCAGGGTTTTCTTTTTTATTATTTCTATGTAGGAAGGGGAGGAGGAGGTTCCGACTGGGGAGCCAGATTGGGCTGCCTCACCATTGTTTTTTCCCACTGTGGGAGGAAGGGTTGCTGAGGATTTCGAAGGGGTTTTTAGGAGCCTCTAGGATTGGAGGGGGTGAGCTTCCTTCCCCAGGAGCTTTCCTTGGAATAGGGGCGCCATGCCCTTTTGATGCCCCTTTGGATTTGAATCTGTTGTTATTCTTTGACGGGGTTGATTTCTAGACCTGTGTCCATTGTTCACCTTTTAAGTTCTCCCCCTCTTCTTCTACCTTATTTTTGCAATGCCTGGCGAAGTGTCTGTAGCCATGGCAATACCTGCATTTGAATGGAAGTTGTTTGTAATCCAGTTCTTGGATGTGAGACCAGCCTGCGACCTTTAGTTGAATGGCTTCCTGGAACCCCACCTCCAGATCTACTTTGACGCATATTTTGGTGCAGGAATACTGATCCTTTCTGTCTGCTTTGTCGATGTATTTTCCGAGAGTGTTCCCAATGGATTCCAGAGACTTCAGATTCCAGCAATGCAAGGGGAGATGGGGGAGGCGCACCTAGACCAAAATGACTAAGGGCACATCTGTTGGACAACTGAGAGGGGGGGGGGTGAATCAGTTGTCACCGTGCTTAAACAATTATGCTTCTTTTAAACTCTTTGCAGAAACACTGAATGATGATCACAATAATGCAGGGAATTAAACAATGGCACATTTAGCATCAGTCACATATATGAGAAACACAGAGACAGATATTTCCCAAGGAAACCCATACAGGGTAAAAACCTCTTTTTCTTTATATGATAAGTAATAGTTACATTCTTTACATTATCATACATATGAGCACCAACTCATAATGAGGCTATAGCCTCTGTTTTTGCAAGCTGCAACTCGCTGAGAGCACCGACTCTCTGTTTTCTCTAGCACCCACTAGAAGGAAGCACCAACTCCCTGGATTCTCTAGCACCAACTAGAAGGAAGCACCAACTCCCCGAGTGTTTCCAGCACCAACTGGATGGAAGCACCAACTTCCAATCATACAGGCACCAACCTGTATAACAAAGAACAAGAGTTCTCCCTTGCACCACCCTGCCACCCTGGTTTCTCTGGTTGCCACCAGATGGAAGCTACAACTCACTGTGTTCAAGCACCCACTTGAACCTCTGAGGACAACAATCCTCCCTAGCACCTCCCAACCTCCCTGAAATGTAAATTCCTTGTTACTAAAACTTATTACAGCGGTATAAAGTTATTCACTCGCTTACCAGCCTTGTCGTTGTTCT